>JAJOZX010019968.1:0-34618 GCA_023014485.1 Bathynomus jamesi
GAGTGGGTTCCATTGTAGGTTTAGATAATTCGCTTTTTTACTGTGCATAATGATTTTTTTTTTTTAATTTCACTCGTGTTAGTATTTTAATTAAAATATCGAAACCAAATTACTACTGCTTCATGCTATCTCAGCATTTTACACACCCAGATTTTTGTATTATACAGGGTGTACATAAAGTCAGGATCTATTTTTGTGAAATAATTATTTTTTTCTATTTTTCTTTTCAGAAGCCCTTAGAATGAATACAGAAGAGCGTGTGGCAATAGTAATTTGGCGAATCGAGGGAAAGAAATACAATGACACCAGAGAGAAGTTTAGAAGGAGATTCATAAGCCGGGGCCAATAGACAAGACAATACGAAAATTGGTGAACAAATTTAAACGAACGGGATCTGTAAATGATGAAGCAAGATCAGGACGACCGTGTATGTCAGATCTTACCGTGAATGCAGTACGCGGAATTATCACTGAGGAGCCACGTACGTCCGTTCGTGCTGCATCACACAGACTCGGCCTCCCGACGTCATCTGTGCAAAAATTCTGAAAGTTAATTTGCAGAAGGAAGCCCCTCGACGAAGTGCTGTGTGTACTGATCTCGTAGAACAAATCTGGAGTGATAATTAAATGGACAACATTCTCTTTAGTGATGAAGCCACTTTCCATACGTGTGGAAAAGTAAATCGCCATAACGGTCGAATTTGGGCAGATGAAAGACCGAATGATTTCGTCCAAAATTGGGAAAGAGACTCGCCTAAAGTTAATGTCTGGATGGGTTTGACAAAATCTAAGGTTTATGGTCCTTTTTTCTTTGCTGAAGCTACAGTTACGGGGCTTATTTATCTGGACATGTTGCAGCAATTCCTTGAACCTCAGCTGATTGGGGATATGATTGTTAGTACCGTCGTCTATCAACATGATGGTGCTCTTTGTCACTATGCCAAAATTGTTCAGGATTATCTAAATGCACGTTTTCCAAATCGCTGGATCGGACGCGGAAGCAACAGACCTTGGCCAGCGAGATCACCAGATTTAACCCCTTTAGATTTCTTTGCATGGGGCTTTATCAAATCGCACGTCTATCAGACGAAGATTACGAGTCTTGAAAACTTACGTATACGAACTGCTGCAGATAACATAACCCCGCAAATGCTCCAGAATGTGTTTAGAAATGCTGCGGAACGATTTGAGTTGTGCAGGGATACTGATGGGCGTCACGTCGAATCCTACTCTTAATTATTTAATAAATGTTACCACTTTATCATTTTATGATTGAATTCCATATAATGTCCAAGTGCTTCACAAAAATAGATCCTGACTTTATGTAAACCCTGTACTTTAGGTTAAGTTAGGTTAACCTAACTTAACCTAACTTAACCTAACCTAAATTAAACCAAAAAAAGTCTCCTATAACAAAGTAGTAGCTATTGTGTAAAAGAAAAGTGATACAAAAGATAGCACCTAATAAGAGCGAACTTAACTTTTAGAAATATATACAGGGTGGACCATAAGTCGCTTTACGAAAGTGAGTTTCGTCATAATACGAAGGTAAATCGACTTCTGGTCCACCCTGCATATATATATATATATATATATATATATATATAAAATACTAATTTTCCTTCTTTTGAAATTAACTCGTACGTGAAGTAATAAAATTAATATTCGTGTAATTAATAATTAAAAACCGAATAGATATCTCTGTATCTTTTTAAAATTAATCTCCGAATTTTCTTTCAAATCATTTTAAATTAATGTAAAGTATGAAAACTCTCTAAATTTTATTTCCTGAATTCTAAAATTTTTAGCTATTATAAATACTTAATTAAAACTTTATATAAGAACAGATTTCCTTGAATGAATAATTTTAAATTCACATTTTTAATTTACTACTATTACTACTACTTATATATATATATATATATATATATATATGTATATAATGAAAATAGCCACGAAGGAAAACACAGAATGGTGAAGAAGTGCTTTCGTCTAATGACATCCTCAGGAACACAGTCATTAGACGAAAGTGCTTGAGCACCATTGTGTGTTTCTTTTTTCCTTCGGGTTCTTTTCATCATAAATATTATTCACGTGTTACTTTCGTGAAATAATTTTCCGCTATATATATATATATATATACATATATGAAGTAATATTGACACTAGAATAAAAATAATTGTTAATGTTTAGGTTTAGGTTAATTATGATTAACTGAGGCTGATTCGATTGGGGCTGAGGTCACCAGGTCTTGCAGACCAAATAATGTTAGTAATTAGGTTGATTGATACAGGGTGGGGCACGGGAATCAAGTGTTTTTTGAATAGCTAGTAATCGGCCATTAGGAATGGGAGGGGCGTGCGGTAGGTAGCATTCCATTCCTGGGTTCATAGCATTTAACTTTACTAACACTCACCTTTATCTTTCAGGTGCCATCATGGAGCAGTGGACGTTAGAACACCGCTGTTCGCGTATGATCATTTTGTTAGGAGTGGCGAGTCAGTGACAGCAGTTCAGCGTGCGTTTCGCCGCAGATTCAACATTCATCGAAATGACTCTGTTCCCGCTCGTGACACAATCTTACGTTGGGTTAACAATCTTCGAACAGGAGGCTCAATAATGAAAACAAAACCGAAGGGGCCGCAACGCACTGTGCGTACTCCAGAGAACGTTGAAAGGGTCAGTCAAGCGATGTTGCAAAGCCCAGGCCGCTCTGCTCGGAGACATTCAGCTGCACTCGGAATCAGCAATCGTACTGTTAGACGGATTTTGCATGAAGAATTACATTTTCAACCCATACAAGTTAGCGATGGTGCAGGAATTGAATGTAAACGATTGCCCCCAACGACTGAATTTTGCACAGGAAATGCTTGCACTTTATGAGCAGAATGAAAACATGATGGTGGTAATGAGTGATGAAGCCCATTTCCATCTTAATGGGGCCGTCAACAATCAAAACTGTCGGTATTGGGCTGCTGAAAATCCGCGACAACTCCATGAAAAACCGCTGCATAGCCCTAAGGTTACAGTTTGGTGCGCGGTGGGAAAGTTTGGCGTCATCGGTCCCTATTTCTTCGAACAAATGGGGTTACCGTTACCATAACATCTGGGCGTTACATTGAGATGGTGAACACCTTTTTCATCCCTGAGTTACGAAGAAGGCGTATTGCTCGTCGACATTTGTGGTTTCAGCAAGATGGGGCCACGCCACACACCGCCAGAGCGTCAATGGCTGTTCTTCGCCCCTGTTTCCCAACCATCTCATTTCGAGATTTGGTGACATTGCATGGCCTCCTCGGTCCCCTGACTTGTCCACATGTGACTTCTTTCTATGGGGGTACCTCAAGTCACGTGTCTACGAGGACAAGCCCCGTACATTAGATGCATTGAAGGAAGCGATCCGTCAACAAATCATCCAAATCAACAGAGACCTGCTGGGAAGAGTGGAGGCCAATTTTCGTAAACGCCTTCAACAATGCGTCGACGGCCAAGGACATCATATGCCAGATATAATTTTCGGTACATGATTATTATGACATGAAATGCTATGTTCTTACGAATGTTGTTCTACCAATATATTTTCTTTACAAAAATAAATATCATTTTCCTGATTATTCCAAAAACACTTGGTTCCCGTGCCCCACCCTGTAGAATGATTTTTTTTCCTTTTATTGAACAAAATTATTTACAAACGAGACAAAAGTTGGTTGTTTGAATACAAGTTCAATCGAAATGAATAAACGTGCACTTGAATAATTACTTCAATATACCGTAATAATGACTTCAATATTAATAACGCGCGAAGTAATGATTAGTCTTTATATAAAGTTAGGTGAATGACACCAAGCCAAATGGGACCTGCAGAATGATGTTTACATGATGGTAGCTCTCGTGTCACTGGTTCTTCGAAGAGAGAGGTCGGGACGCACTTGAAGCGTCCTGCCCGAGAGAGTCCTTATAACGAGTTGAGGTGTGATGTTCAAAGCGGAGGTGAATGCTTGAGGGAAGTCCCACGCTGTCTCATCTTGGTCGTGGCCGTGTCCTTAGGACTTCGGAACGCTGTCGAATGGAATCGCAAAACACCTGACGGCGCTTCATGTCACTAATATATCCCCCTCGATTAGGTACTCCGGCTTGCCGGGCCGAGGGGGCTCGCACACCTCGTGGGTTGTTGGGGTTTCCTCAACTCCTCGCGGGGTGTGGGCGAAGAGTTACCTAGTTGCGTTTTTTTTCCCTTCCTTTTCTTTTTGCTCCTCTCTTTTTCCGTATCTCCAGGAATTTCTCTTGTCTTGACTCGGTCTTGGGCCTCTGTCAATTGTAGTATCTCCCCCCCCCTCTGTTTGTATTTTGCAGTCTTGGAGTCATCGGGTGCTCCCGCTGGGGGCATCGCTCCATGGCTGAGCCGTGCTCTGGGGACGGTTGGGAGTCAGGTTGGGGGTCGGGCTACCCGGGACGTTGGGCCCGTGCCTTGAAGGATGCAGCGGCGGATTGGTGCATTGCCTTGGGTCCGAGGCTGTCTTTCTTGTAATTCTATTGTTTATAGGTACAATTTCAAAACTTCAATCCCCTCCTGTTGACGACTCTGGCCCCTCCTTGGATTTGGATAAGACTTCTACTTCTGGTCGTTCAGCGGCCTCTGCCTCCGCTGGATTGACCATAAAGCCGTATGGCCCCCTCTCGTCCTCTGGCTCTCGTGGCCGGACTCATGGTGGCCGTAGGGCGGGGTCTTCGCGGCCCTCGTTCTCTCCCCACTCTCGGTTACCGTCACACATGGACCTCTCTCTGCTGTCAATTTCTGTCCGGTGGACAGGTTCCTTGTTCTCCGCTCTTCCGCTGGCTCCCTTCCGGGCAACTCGGAACGGGTGTTTCAGCGTCTTAAGACGGTGGGAGTTCCCTGCCGTTACGATATCCGCCCTCTGAAGGATGGGTCTCTTCTTTTGAAGTCCCTTTCTTCGGGGGTGACTGAGTCCCTTCTACAGTTGCAGGATGTTCTGGGTTGCAGAGTTTCTGTGACTCCCCATCCGCAACTGAATAGCTGTCAGGGCACCATTTTCGCTTCGTCTGCTGTCAATCCCGGTTGGCGAGTTGCAGGAGGATCTTGCCGCCCAGGGGGTAACGAAGGTCTTCCGCTTTTCGTCGCGCCGGGATCATGCTCTTACCCCGTCCGCTCGTCTGCTCCTGACCTTTGACTCCCTTGTGCCTCCGGCCCAGGTGTTCTGGGGCGTGGGTGATCGCCGGTCGTGCGAGTTTTCGGTGCGGCCGTATGTGCCTGACCCGGTTCGCTGCTTTGGCTGCAACCGGTTCGGCCATGTTAGCTCTGCGTGCCGCCGTGAGGGTAAGCTATGTGTCCGCTGCGGTGGGCCTACGTACCCTCCCCCATGCACGAAGCCCCCGTGGTGCTCGAACTGCTCGGGGGCCCATCCTTCCTCCTCTCGGGACTGCCCCGTTTTCAAGTTTGAATTCGAGGTGCGGCCCTTAAGGACTACGAATTCCTTATTACGCGAGCTATGCTGCGGCTCTTGGCTCCGGCGGGTCCTCGGGCCCCTCCCGTGCTACCCCGGCGCCTACCGGAGTGGTGCCCCCCCTGAAGTTCCGGGGGTTGGTGGTCCTCCTGGCGCCGCGGCACCTCCTTGTCCCCTTGCCTCACTTTGTCATCCCGGCTGATTCCCTGCCTACAAGTGCCCCTTCTCCCTCTCCTGCCTTGGGGTCTGGATCCTTGCCTACCCATCTCTCGGGTGGGAAAGGTGATGCCCCGAAGGGGAGGAGGAAGCGTCACCGTGGTCGGAGTCCTCCAGACCCTTCCTGACCACTGCTCGCCCTGCTTCCCCTTCTTCACCGGAGGGGAAGCGGCGCACCGCTCCTAATCCGTTAGGGACCCCCCCCCCTATACGGAGGGCTGGTGGGGCGTCACCTCCCGGTGCCCCAACTAGTGTCCGGGTGTCGGTTGAGGTACACCGCCCCATGACCCCCTCGATTACTGACTCGGTCCCCACAGTGGACCCGGTCGAGAGGGGCCTGGCCCTTCTTCATGGAGTCTCTCTTCCTTCGGCTCCTGCTGAGAGTGGTCGGGTCTCTCTCTTGGATCTACCTTTCCCACCTGTGGTCGATCTTTCCTCCCCCCCCCCCGTCAGCACTTGTCTGGTGTGACGAGCCCTCGAACATCTGGTTCTCTCTGCCCCACCTCTGGTGAGGAGTCGGGGGTTTCGGCTGGGCCCGTCTCATCGCCTCCTCTCCCCCCCTCAGGGGACCCCCCCTCTGAACTCCCTGTTCTACTTTCCCACTCTCGTTCTACTACGGGTGAGGCAGCTGCGGAGTCTGTGGCCTCCTGTAATCGGCATCCTCGTCTCCCGGGCTTGCCCTCTGTGGCCCCTACCCTGCCCGTCCGGGGTGAGTCGGGGAAGCCGATTCCGTCCCTGGTTACGGACCGTTGAGTTAGCTGCTCAGCTTGGTCCGTGGCTATTTCTCTGCTTCTTATAATGCCCCTTCCCCTTACAGTTCCATTTTGCATTGGAACTGTAGGGGGCTTTTAGCTAACTGGGAGAACCTTGCTTCCCTGCTGGAGAGCGAGCGGCCTTCCTGCGTTTGTCTCCAGGAAACTATCCTGGCTGCGCGGGGGGCTCCCTCGTCTCTCTGGCTATGTTGGTTTCCCTTGCACCCCGGATGAGTACACACGCCGGGGTGCGGCGATTTATGTCCATCATTCGTTACCCTCGCGAGGTGTGCCTCTTGGTACTTCCTTGCAGGATGTGGCTGTGCGGCTCTCTTTAGATCGCCAGTACACTGCCTGCTCGATTTATATTCCTCCCCATGATCCTCCTCCTCGCGACGTGGTTCGCGAGTTGGTGTTGCAACTGCCTCGACCGTTTCTCCTCCTCGGGGACTTTAACAGTCGCGACCCGGCTTGGGGAGATGTTCGGTCGACTAATGTTGCTGGTATGTTGCTCTCCTTAATGGAGGAACTTTCCTTTGCGTGCCTCAATTCCAGCGAACCTACCTATTTCCACGAACCCACGGGTTCATCTACCTGTATTGATCTCTCCTTGGTGTCCCTCAATGCCTTACTCGATTTCTCGTGGAGGGTGTTGGGGGACTCTTATGGCAGTGATCTTTACCCAGTCTGCCTTGAGCCGGTCGGACCGCAGCCGGGTGTCTCGTCTCGACCGAGGTGGTGCCTGGCGCGGGCTGATTGGCCATCCTTCAGAGCTCGTTCCGTCATTGCCCGTTCGGTGTTGGACTTTGGCTCTGTGGATGAGAGATTGGAGTTCTTCGAGGGTGGTGATGGGCGTCGCGGAGGACTGTATTCCTCGATCTTCCGTTAACTCGCGGGCGCGTAGCTTCCCATGGTGGACTCCAGCATGTCACCAGGCGGTGTGTGAAAGGAAGAGGGCAACGCGCCGCTTCCACCGCACCCGGCGCACGGACCACTTGATTGAGATGCGGCGGGCGAAGGCTTTCGCCCGCCGGACTCTCAAGTTGGCCCGTCGGCCTCTTGGCGTGCTTTTGTGTCTGGCATTTCCTCGTCTACCCTTCTGCTGCTGTGGGGAAGGTACGTAGTATCGAGGGAAGCCGGTCCCTGCTCGTCGCCCTGTCCTTCGGGACGGGGACGGCTTCCTTTCGGATCCTACTGCTGTGGTCGATCGGCTGGCCGGGGCTTTTGCTGCGGTTTCCCGTTCGCCTTCAGCTGCCGATCGTCCTTTGTCGGATGTTAAGTTCCCGCCGCCTGGGAACGAGCCCTGTAACCGTCTCTTTACGATGCGGGAACTTCGGGCTGCCTTGGCAACCCGTCGTTCTTCCGCCCCTGGCCCTGATGACATTCCGTATGACTTTATTTGGAACCTGCACCCGATGGCCCTACACTTCTTGCTGGATCTTTTCAACCGGATGTGGGTTGAGGGGTCGTTCCCTTCCCGTTGGAGGGAGGCGGTTGTGGTCCCGATACCTAAGCCGGGGAAGGATCCGGCAGTGACGGCGGGCTATCGGCCTATTGCCTTGACGAGCTGCTTATGCAAGCTCCTTGAAAAAATGGTGGCCGTCCGACTTTCCTTTACACTGGAGTCGCTTGGGTTATACCCCCCGACCCAGTATGGCTTTCGTCGATTTCGGGGTACTCTGGACCCCTTCTCCTCCTTGGTCATGATGTACAGGAGGCCTTTTCCCGCCGGAATCTTGTTCTGGCCGTCTTTTTCGATGTCCAAAAAGCCTATGACACGACCCGTCGGGGAGTTGTCATGGACCGTTTGAAGTCTCTTGGTTTTGTGGCTTTTTGCCCACATTTCGTAACTTCCTCTGCCGCACTTTCCGCGTCCGTAATGGGGCGGCCCTATCTGACCTGTATGTTCAGGAGAGGGGGTGCCTCAGGGGTGTCTTGAGCGTCTCCTGCTTCAATCTGGTCATGTCTGTGCTACCGGGGGCCCTCCCGCCCTCGGTGCGTTGTTCCCTACGCCGACGATCTGGCTGTCTATGCCGCGGGGACGAGTCCTCCCCTTGTGGAGAGGCAAGTCCAACTTGCGGTCAATCGGGTTGAACGTTGAGCGTCGTCGGTGGGCCTTACGCTGTCTTCCCCGAAGACTTCGTGTGTGGCCTTCCTTCCGTCGAGGAGACGGGGTGGCCCTCGTTCAATCAGTACGTTTCTGGGCATGGTCTTCGATAGCCGTTTGAGCTGGGTTCCCCACCTTCGCAGGCTGCGCGAGACTACAAGACGTACCCTGGATTTGCTGGGACATCTGTCTCATACTACATGGGGCGCGGATAGGTGGACACTCCTCCGTTTGTACGTGTCCCTGGTATAGTCAAAATTAGACTATGTGAGTGTGGTGTATAGCTCCGCCTCCCGTACGGCCCTTCGGATACTGGACCCGGTCCTCTCTAGAGGACTGCGCATGTCATCTGGCGCCTTCCGCTCCTCTTCGGTTGATAGTCTGCAGGTTGGGTGCGACATCCCTCCCTTGGAGGATCGGAGGTCGTTCCTCATTGCCAAGCACTATCTCCGGATTCTCCGTCTTCCCAACTCTCCTCTGTTCCAGGTGGTTGAGGGGGCGTTCTGCCGGGATGGGGGTTGGTAATTCACCGACACGGTGACCTCCCTCCTCGATGGTATGGGCACTCCTCCATCCGTTATACCGGTCTCTTTCAAGGGTGTTGCACCTTGGGAGAGCACCCCTGTTACATGCTGTAGGGCGTTGCGCCCCGTTCGCAGGGCCGATTCTGACTCTGTCTTGCTTCGGTCTCTGTTCCTTCAGCATACACCGTGTCACTCTGCATGTGTTGCGGTCTTCACGGATGGCTCGAGGTCGTCGGAGGGCGTTGGGGCTGCGGCTGTTCCCCAGTCGTCTGCCCTTGCTCCCCGATGTACCCGCCTCCCTGATGAGGCTTCCGTTTTCACGGCGGAGCTGTATGTCATTCTGAGCGCTCTGGAGGTGGTGTGGGAGCATCCGGATGGGTCGTTTGTCATCTATTCGGATTTCCGAAGTGCCCTGGATGGCTTGGAGTGCTTCGACCATGTCCACCCACTGGTCCGACGTATCCAGTTACTGTGCCATATCCTTGTCACTTCCGGTGGCAAGGTGGTGGTATTTTGCTGAGTCCCTGCACATGTTAACGTGGCTGGAAATGAGGCTGCCGACTACAGGTTTCACCCGTGTCCCTCCCCTTTTCCGGTTATATCCCTGGCTTTCGTAGGTTTTTGCGCTCCTGGTGGCAGAGTCGCTGGGATGGCGCTACAAATAAACTCTGCAAGATTAAACCCAAAATGGGATGTTGGGCCTCTTCCTTCCATCGGTCACGCCATAAGGAGGTGGCTCTGGCCCGCCTCCGTATTGGCCACACCCACCTGACCCATGGCTATTTGATGGCCGGGGATCGGATGCCCCGATGCCCCAATTGTAACGTTCCACTTACAGTTGCCCACCTCCTGGTGGAGTATCCGCTTTACTCTGAGCTGCGCGCAGTGTGTTTTCCCTTTTTGGTGAGCGTCGGGCCTTGTGATAGGCTTGGCGCTATTCTACCTGAAGGTCCCTACTTTTCGGTAACCGGGTTGTTCTCCTTCCTCTTTCGTTCACGACTTTTTTACCGGCTGTGACTCCGCTATGATTTTTCTGTATCCCCCCCCCCCCGTCTATTGTTCATTTCCGTTAGCTGCTCCATAGTCTTCGTCCTGTGCTCGCTCTGCTATCCACCTTTCTTTTGGTGGCCATGATCAGTCATACTTTGAAACTAATGTGTATATATGTGTGTGTGTATATATATATATGTATATATATATTATATATATATATATATATATATATATATATATATATATATATATATATATATTGGCAAAATGTAGTTCTATTATTTTGTTTTTAGCTATTTTTGAAATATATTAAGTACATATTTTTAATTAAGGACTAAGGCAACAGTTGGGAAAATTCTAAGGTACAAAAACTTCAGTTTTTTTTTTTAGCCTTTTATGTGTGCAAAATTAATGATTGAAATTAATTCAAGTGCATTCAGAACGCCAAAACTCAAGTGATTCAAGTACTTGAGTCATCTCTGATTACGACTTTCTTCTTCTCGCAAAGTGAGGTTTAAGTCACTGTCATTTCAGTCACTTCACAGGCACGCACTCAACGGGCAGAGTGCGAATTCAAGTAGTTGAATCACTTTTTGGCAAAAGGCAAAAATCGGTGGAAAAATGCATTTGAATCACCTTCACTTCCAACGTCCAATTACTTTTTTCTTAGAATGTCCTATCAGGATAATGAAATACTGGTTTCATAGTCCGTAGATTTATTTACACAATTTGGGTCGAGTATTTGTCACTGCCGCGTGACCTTCAAGTCACCTAAACTATCATTTTAACCTTTTAACCTTTGAAAACCTAACTACATACGACGTATGATCTTAATTTTTAGGGCCGCATTTGAATGGGTGTAAAAGAAACGCAGTCTGTGGGACATACGTACGTTTCACCCACATATGAAGTACCAAAAGGGTGAACGATAGACTTGTTTGTAACGTTTAGTTATTAATGCGTGTATTTGAAACTTTACCAATCTGTACCGATCATTTTTTCCTATGCCTTTACCTTCATTATTTTCTTAATCGATCCCTATCTTAGAGTTTTCGCTTAAAAGCTTCCTAAAAATCACTAACAATAGCATTCTTTGTTCTATATATCCGACGTTTTTTATAGCTTCATTGGGTTCATGGACCTTTTGAGATATCTTCGACTGCATTGATCCATGTAAGGAAAACATTTCGCCAGCGACACTGCATTACTTTTTTTTTTAACCAAAAATACAGCACTGCGAACAAAACCTCGAAAATGTATCTCGTACATCACTTACACGCTGGTAAAACTTTATCCGTAGAAGGGATACAAAAGCTTCATCGCTCTGTGAATCTGTAGAATTGAAGCCTCATGGTCAAGCGTTTGTATACGCATGGGATTTTTTCTTTCAATTGTTCACCACCCAGGGTATCCTGGGGGTAAAATGCCAGACTGTTAATGTAAAGGTACTGGGCTCAAGTCTTGGCTCGGACCTCAGATTTAGGCTATTAAGATGTATCTCTAGGTCCTTCTTAGTTGGGTAGTTGTTCGGACCCCACACAAAACTACATTAGGTCTCCTCAATCATATGATCTTAGCTGTTACGAAAGAGATTGAACAGCCCCAATCACCATCATGCATACATTATGATACATCGTGTAGGATATCCGTCATAGATAGTATATATAGGCCTATATTACCATGCCATACTTTTTTTTTGGTAGGGATTTCCCCAATTCTAAATAAACTTGGAGGTAAATGGTGTTAACCGTTGAGCTACGGTTGCTGCCATATAGACAACCTATTTCAATTAATACTCTTATTCAGTTCTTTTCCTTAAGTGTCCACAGTTGTTAATTTTAAATTTCCTTTTAGAAATGCTAAATATAACTTTCTTTACCTAAAAGAAAATTTTGCTCTACCCCTTTCCAATATGCACCGAGGTGGTGCAGTGGTTAGCATCGCTGACTACAAATCCACCAGCTCCTCCGAGTTCGATTCTTGGTGACGACAGTCGGCGAGCAGCAAGCCCAGCTGTTCATCCTTCCCTGCAATAAAAAAAAATTGGTTAGAGTCCGGGTGAAGACTTTGTAATTTCTGACCACCCGTGGTGGGTTGTGGTTCGGATTCCACGTTAAACTGTAGGTCTAAGGTGGAGCAACAAGCTTGACCTTCGTCAGAATGAACAATTCTGGCGGAGCAAAACCAAGGGTAACCAAACCAGTACTTTACTAAAAATGTGACCTATTCAGGCTACTCTTGATATGCGGACATAAATAACTTTTGGTCTTTCGCCTTCAGAGATTTCAGTTATTGAGACAAATTTAAGATTCCATTTCGTACCATATCAATCATGCGTGAACTGAATAAACTTTTGTATTTTAACTGGTTTAAAAATAGCAAAATACTGAAGGGTATTTTTATATGTTAAATATGATTTCTCATTTCCTTTTGTTCTCTGTGATCCTTCAGATAAGGAGAGCAGGGCCGGATTTTCCAATAGGCAATATAGGCCATTGGCCTAGGGCCCACCAGTAACTGGGGGCCCACTGGGGACCTCCTACAATCCCTTGACACAAACAGTATCATTGACAAATTTGCCATAGAAAAAGCAGGAAAAAGTCATTTTGAACTTCACATAGTTGTGCTTGCAAAATTTATTATGCTTCAGTTTCATTGTATTTTTCCATTATTCCTATGTGTAAGATGTACATGATATGGAACTTGATTTACTTTGATGTACTTGATATGGAACTAATTTGATTAAAAATTATTAATGTGTAATGTATTACATTATGTTGTAATTCTTATTGCAAAATTTATTATGCTTCAATTTGACTGTATTTTTTTCCATTATTCCTTTGTGTAAGAATAAGTTGTACATGATATAAAACTAATTTGAATAAAATTATTGATGTGTTACATTATGTTGTAATTCTTTTTTTTTTTACATTACAATATTACGATATATATATATATAAAATATTTTTTTGGGGGGGGGCACTGATAAGGTTTGGCCTAGGGCCCACAAGCAAGTAAATCCGGCCCTGAAGGAGAGTCCTATAAGAAATTACTAATATAATAACTGATCTGAAATAAACTCATTCACCATGTTTGGAATTCATATCCAAAAAATCCTCTTCTAAATCAGCGCCGAACTTTACGAATAATACATTTTCATTTCTTTTCAGATTAGATCTCTCGCAGCCATGGCAACCATTCTGAATAATTTATTTTTATGAAATGAAAACAAAACTTTCATTGGAGGAAAAATAAGTTCCAATAATACAAATTAATAATAATAATAATAATAATAATAATAATAATAATAAAAAGAACAAAATTAGATTGATAAAAAAAATACAAGTAATAAAAGATCAATTTGAATTTTGAATAATCGATGTTACAAACATTTTCAAATCATAAAACCCATATTTTAGATGATATATGGCAGGAGTGATGAATAGCTTGGATAAGTGGATTAACTGAATTAGCTTTGAATTCTTGGCATTAGACTGTCCTGAGTACGTCTTGTTACTTGTTACCTCGAGACAGGGTGGTTAGCAAACATTTGCGAAGCCGAGCATCTTGGAAGTAACTTATCTAGTAGCAGTTTAAAAGATGTTATAAAGCAAATTAAGGATTCTGCCACACCCTTTATTTTATAGTTACTCCAAAATTGCTGCTCAAATATATTTGTACATTTGTGCATAAAATAAGAAAAAAACTTCTATTAGCTTCACGTGGGCAAAACCTGAAGTTCTTTATTAGTTATATACGAACTTTAGCAATGGAAGTTCTCTATTCTCTGCTTATTTCCGCGTCATTAGTGAAGGAAATGGTGATAATACGAGTCCCAAAACCTAAACTCTTACACTTGCATTTTTGATTCACTTCTTATTTGGAAAATAATAATGACTGCCGATTATGGGGGGTGCTTTGTATAACATCACTTCTATGAGCATCACATCACAATTAATATCATTGTTTTGCGAATATAATTCTATTAGTACAACGTACTGGCCATAAGTATGACGTAAAATTTAATCATCACCAGACCTGTTTGTACAAATGAACAGTGTGAGGTAGCCCTTACTTCAGTGATGTCAATAATTTTATGGGTTTTGAAATGTGAATACATTTTAAATTTTCGTCAGTTTTAATATTATTTTAGGGAAGTACCTGTTTCGATTACTTTGTTCTCTGCACAAATTTTCCAGGAGACTATCTTCATTCTGGGAATAGTCGGGACCGTTTTTGGAGCAGAAAGTCAATTGCGCTTTGTTTTTGCGTTAAAGTTTTCGGCCACAGTCGAGGATCTTCATACACAATCTCGGCTTTTTTCTCTCCCTTTCTTCCTCTCTTAGATCTGTACATTCTTCTCCTAATTGTTCTTTTACTGTCTCTAACTCAATATCTTCTCGTTACTCTTGCTGCTGTTGTCCTTCAGTCTCTTTTTGAAGAAAATTTTGTCAATTCTTGACTCTTTCTTGTTGCAATTACCGTTTTCCAGCTCCACTCGTGTAGCGACTGTGGCCGGACATGACCACGTCTGTCGCGTTGCGTATCAGTGATGATAAAACAAATCTAAGAATTAAAATTACCATTTGAATAATGTAACTCGACAAATACTCTGCAATTTAGCTTTGAATTTAAAGTAATCAGTAACACTTCCTATCGTCCGGCGTGGATCAATCGGATGAAAGAAAAAAAAAAAAAGGCGCGTTTCAAAAATTATCTTTTTTGGCAAATTTTAATGTTTAAATTAGAAAGCAGATGTACGACAGCGTTTTATTATTAACACGGTTGAGTTACCCAACACACTTTTTTGGCTTTCTATTGCAACGCTTTTATTCCTGGTTCGCTTGCAAATGAAGAAATGCAAGGAGGGATCAATTAACTCCTTCTACTTGCTGCTATCACGCATTTCAAGTGGGTCTGAAAGAAAAGCGAAAATCAGTTAGTATTTTACTGGGGTGACAAAACATTGCGGACACCCTGTATTACTACTTAATATTATCCGAGATGAAAATTATTTCTAGAAGATTTCCAAATATTACTCTGGATAAAATGTAAATATTACTTTTATAACTTCCCTTCATATATATATATATATATATATAATATATATATATATATATATATTATATATATATATGAAGGGAAGTTATAAAAGTAATATTTACATTTTATCCAGAGTAATATTTGGAAATCTTCTAGAAATAATTTTCATCTAGGATAATATTAAGTAGTAATACAGGGTGTCCGCAATGTTTTGTCACCCCAGTAAAATACTAACTGATTTTCGCTTTTCTTTCAGACCCACTTGAAATGCGTGATAGCAGCAAGTATACGATTTAACAACACGTAATGGCTAGTTCCTCGGTCCATGAGCGACCACGTAATGGCAAAACCACTGAAAATATTCGTGCAGACTTGAAGGACCGATTCCACCAATTCGATATTTTTAATGGTTTTGCTATTACGTGGTCGCTTATGGACCGAGGTACTAACCAATATGCGTTGTTCAATCGTATACTTGCTGCTATCACCCTTTTTTTCATGGGTCTGAAAGTAAAACAAAAAGTGTGTTTTGTCACCCGAGTAAAATACTTTGTGGACACACTGTACTTATCTAAAATAAAATATATAAATAATATTTATGTAGAATAATAATTAGAAATATCTATCGAAAATAATATCTCATAGTTGTTGATATCCCTTGAGTTGGGGCACTATCATGGCATACTTGGCGTAATAAGCAATTCTGCCCTGGCCATGAGTCTTCGGGGATGAATTTGCGAGTAATGAATATGTTTGCGGTGAATCATCGTACTACGAGACAGTGTAATGTGAATGTAGGTATGAATGCCGAAAAAATTTAAAAGACAGAATGAACATTAAAGACTGTCAAAAGGTATTTTATTTATTAACTTAATTGATGTGTTTGATAAGCTTATATTTATAGCTTACAGTTTGGGCTATTTTCAAGGGCTTACCTCATTAAAGAAAAAGCTATTTTGACGATAATAGTCTGTCATAAAAGGGTAAATAGCGGCTTAAATTCATAGAAAATACATAAAAGGAAGGAAGGTTGACAGGAAATGTCAATAAAGATTGAGATCTGCTTCGTAAAAGTTTCGGTACAATTAAAGTATGAAACCATACAAGATGACGTGTCAAAGAGCAAAAATCCTTTTATCTTTTCTCTAATTAAATTAAGCAGCTGGAATTCTTGGATATGTATAAAGAAATATTTAATATGATGTTAATGAAAGACTTATCCCGAAAACAGGTGCAGAGCAGAAAATTAAATCTTAATTGAATGTTTAATTCTATAGAAGATGATGGAATAATTTATTAGGAGGAGATTGTAGACACCAATCAACCAGGGAAATACTCCGGCGGGGGAGGGGTGACATTAGGCAGGAAACAAAGTGTTGGAACTCCCGTTTCTTCTGTCACTGTCCTCTTTAGCCGATCTTTCTCCGTCTCTCATCTACCCTATGAGTAGTCCAGCATGCTCTCAAACACACACACGTGCATTTTACACACTACACGATCTTTTACAAATTTATAAAAAAAAATGGAGCGAACCAGCGCCACATCACTCGAAGTCTGCCACCTTAACTATCGAGCTACCGGGAGCCCAACAAATAGCCATCGTATTGGAAAGATACGTTTTCCAGGAAGGGAGCAGAATAATAATAGAGTATCCACACTCAAAAACTAAATTTAACACTTTAGCGCACGGAACACCTCCCCCCCCCCTTTACCCTACCCAGTCGCTACACCTCATATGCACGGGACGTGAGAGTCTGAATCACTGCCGCCGCGCGACATACCTGTACTATATACATATTCAGTTTATAACGGTGTTTCATTCTATATTTAATCATTCATTTTATTTTGTATTTGTAAGCACGAACGTAAGTTTTCTGGATGACGCAATATACGGCAGCCGTGCGATAAATTATTAATTTCAACAAAGGATTTGTTTGGATTTTGAACGAACAAGATACTCTTGTTCAAAATTATCAGGCCAACTTAACTTAGTCAGCCCGGGAGAGCACGTAGGTGCGCTTCGAAACTACTGTTGAGAAAAAATTCCAGGCCTGAATGAGTTAAGTCTCAATTTGTGGAGATACCGTTATAATAATGTCGCTAGGTCTACTCTCACCTTTGTGTCGCGATGAGTCGTGCGTATATCCTAAAGACTGTAGCGAAAACGTAAAGTATCCATGAACCTACACATACACACACGACGATAATATTCACATGGATAAATTCCATTCATTAAACTTATTTTTCTAATGTATTCGTCATCATTTTTTCTTTCATTCGCTCCATCGATCTTCCATTTTCTCTCTCTCTCTCTCTCTCTCTCTCTCTCTCTCACACACTTTGCCGCATCCTCTTCCCTGTTAATAGGAGCACGCAAACATTCGATATAAAAACGTTCCTTTCTGATACTTGTTTTAATTTAGGACGAACTTTAAAGGTACTTTGAAAATACATTTTGGGAAAACTTTCTTAATTCCTGCTTGAATTAAGAAAGGAAAAGACTCGGTGTTGCCTCTAATTTTCTTGATTTTACAAATATATATATATATATATACACACAAACAAACTCAGAATGGTCCCCTGAGAAACTTTTGTTAAACACAGACCGTGCATGGAACAAGGACGTGTTATGTGCCTTGAAAAGTGGACAGCTCAATGTCCCGGTTGAGGTTTAAGTTTTGTTTTTTGGCTAAAAATACAATAGTTACCCCTTTTTCTTTGATGTATTCAATCCGACGTGAATGCAACGAGTTTCTTGCGTATAATGAGGTTCTGAATGTAGTAGGCTAGGTGTAAGCTGTAAACCTTAGATCCTGTTCCAAAGCTGGATCCTATCTGCTTTGCAGATAGCTGGTGAGGGAAGCTATATTTTGGGGCCTCATTGCGAGTAATCCGGTGCCCACGTTGGGCTTGCCATCATGAAAAGAAAGAAAACTATAGTATTTGTCATTTATCATTACTTATTCGAACTATAGTAGATGTAATTTCCCAGAAGAGTTCCTTGTTCCATGCACGGTCTGTGTTTAACATTATATATATATATATATATATATATATATATATATATAATGGGGGGGGAGAGAGAGAGACTACGATGACACCCTCCGTATAAATAAATAAATAAATACACATACACACACACATATATATATATATATATATATATATATATATGGAATGCTACCACCTTGCAGATGATATTTTTATCATTTCGAACGATAGAATGGGCAGCTTTCAATCGTTTTTCAATAACTTTAAATGCTTTAATTCAGAATATAAAACTTAGTTGCATATAGAAGGTAGATGGGGAATTACATTTTTCGGATGTTGATGTTGATAATGGATTCAAGTTTAATTTTGTGCATCGAAACTTCTCTTTTGTAATCTATCATTTTGATGATGATGATGATGACGACGAAAATGACAATGATGATGATGATGGCAGCAGCATAAAATCTAGTCTTTCTGAGGTTTATTTCTCCGAAAATTTACTTTGTAAACGACATTCTATTTACAAGAAAAAGCCACTTACAGAGGGTTGACAAAAGTAAATAGATACCACGATTATTGTTCTCGCGAACAAATGGCAAAGCTTTTCAATGGAATGCCAGAACGCGTGTCAATTTTACATAATGGAAAGGGGAAAGTAACACGATTCTAAATAAATTGATTCAATAAATTCATTATTATTTATTGACTTTTATTATCAAATAAAAAACTACAGAAACAAACCGAAGGTGCTATTTCCTTTTGTCAACCCTCTGTATATAAAAATCTTGCTCAAATTTCGTTATCCAAATTTTATTTCTACCGGGTGATCCATTTCAAACCGTACTTACTTTTAATTTGGGTGCCGTTTTAAATGGATCACCCTGTATAAATTCTAAAAAATCTACGGAAAGAAACTATCAGGTTGGTGTTTAGAATGAAAAAAAGGTTCCACTGAATCTATGTAAAGAATCCAATCACTCTTATTAGTCCTGGAATCTATTAAGTTAAATAAGTAATAAATAATCTTATTTAATTCCAAAAGGTGCTGTAAAGAAAAATAATAGAATCTTATTTTATTTTAAAGATAAAGGACTAAATTGCTGCGTTTCTATAAAACAATGAAAACCCCTTATTACTAAAGCGGTGCATATCTTAACACTAAAACGTTCATATATACGATATAACTCAAACAACAGTAAAACGTAGGAAGGGGAGAATGTGTCTTGTTCCCAAATTAAAGGCTAGTTTTGTTGTTAGAGGGCCAAGACTATTCAACCAGGTACCCAAGAAGGAACTAAGGAACACGAGTGGTGTCGAGGTAGATATCTTCAAAAGAAGACTAGACACCTGGCTCAGAACAATTCCAGATGAGTCGGGAGTACCTGGCTATGTAAAGTGGAGAGTAAAAGAAACTAACTCTTTACTTCACCAGGCCAACCCAAGAGGAAAGGAAATTAGAGAGGAAGTCACAGATAGAAGGATAGAAACCGAAGGAGGGCAGTTTAGAAATTAAAGATTTGTGCCAGACTACCAAAAGCTTTCGATATGTCTAGCGCAATAGCAAAAGTTTCACCGAAATCCCAAAAAGAGGATAACCAAGTGTCAGAGAGATATGCAAGAAGTTCGCCAGTTGAGCGTCCCTTGTGGAACTGGTACTGATGATCTGAAAAGAAGATTGAGAGAAGAGGTGTTTTCCATTAAGGATAGATTCGAAAATTTTAGAAAGGAAAGAAATCAAAGCAGTTGGACGATGGTTCGAGGGTTCAGAACGATCACCCTTCTTTGGGACAGGCTGAATGAAAGCGAAGTTCCAGCAGGAAGGAAACGTACCAGATGAAAGATAAGGACGAAAGAGTTTGCCTAGGTAGGGTGTCAGCACAAAAGCACAGTTCTTGAGAACAACAGGTGTGTCACTATCAGTCCCGTATGCCCTCCTAGAGTTGAGCCCAGATAGGGAAGAAGAAACATCTTTGGAGGAGATTCTAATTTTGGACATAATTAAGTCAGAGGGAGGAGAAGATGGAGGAACAACACCGGAATCGTCCACGGTTTAGTTGGAAGCGAAAGTTTTAAGAGTTCAGCTTTATCGGGAGAAGAGACGGCAACTAAGCCGTTGGAATGAAAAAGGAGGAGGGAAAGAAGTAGTAGCAAAGTTGTTGGAGAGGTTTTTGGCTAGGTGCCAGGAAGAGCGAGAAGAATTAGAATTGGATAGGTTTTCACCTTTTTGTCAGATGAAGGAATTTTTGGCGAGTCGAAGACAGATTTTGTACAATTGCGGACAGAAATATAATCTAAGTGAGAGACGGGAGTTGGATGGTGACGGTACCTTCTGAAAGAATCCTCTCTGTTGCGAATAGCATTAGAACAAGCAAAGTTAAACCAAGGCTTTTTTGCATCAGTAGTAAAAATAGAATATGAAATGTACACCTCCATGCCCGAGAGAATCACCACGTTGATGCGCTGAGCACACTTTGAGGGGCCCCGGTCATGGAAGCAGTGGGCTAATTATTCGATGAGAAATCATAGAAGTACTATTTAAGGGCCTCCCTATCAGTGCCGCCAAAGGTGGCTCCTTTTGGGAGGATCCAAAGGCCAAACTGAAGTGATATGACAGGAAACAGATATAAGATTGTGGTCGGACGAACCCAACGGAGAAAAAAGCTTGACAGAGTAAGAAGGAGAAGTGAGAAATAAATCCAGAATGTTGGGCATATCTCCAAGGCGATCGGGGATATAAGTAGGGTGCTGTACAATCTGCTCTAGGTCAGTGAGGATAGGAAAGTTGTAAGCTTGTTTACCAGGAACGTTAGTGAAATGGGAGGAAAGCCAAAAGATGGTGGTAAACATTGAAATTTCCTAAAATGGAGATTTCAGCTAAAGGAGAGTGGGATAGAATGTATTCACTTTTAAAGTGAGGTACTCAAAGAATTTTGAATAGTCAGTAGAATTAGGAGAAAGACAGACAGCGCAGATGTATTTAATTTGAAATTGGCATGTAAGCCATAGCCAAAGGGTATAGAATTCGAAGGATTCAAGTTTGGGAATATGAGAGCAAATTAGTTCATTGCGTGCATATACGCAACAATCCACCTTTGGAGTGAAATTGAGTATGGAGAAAGTAGTAGGGTACAGAAAGGGGTCGGCTGTCAGTGGTCCCAGACACCCGAGTTTCAGTGAGGAAGAGAAGGTGAAGTTTAAAGGAGGGGTGGTGTTCAACAGATTGAAAATTTGAGAAAAGGCCACGAATGTTGCAGAAGTTTATGAGAAGTGAATCAGGCAGAGGCGAAGAACATCTCGATATCAACAGTGGGGAGCCAGAAGTGAGTACATTTATGGTCCCCTTCCAGAAGACTCCAAGGCTCTAGAAATCGTTGCCATTGAATTTTTTTAATTTTATTTCAAAAGATTATGTAGTGTGTGAAATGCATGCATGTGTAGTGAAGAATAGGGAGAAGCTTGTGTTTCAGAACATGCTGGACTACTCACAGGGTAGATGAGACACAGAAAAGATGGTGTCTCGTGATTCACTCATCTAATGTCTGAATATTGTTAACAATGCTTAAATGAATGAATGAATGAACAATGAATAAATTTTATTCGGTCCTATGAACGAATTAATATTCCTTCTTGAATGATTAATGTTTAATCGATATCTTTCTTTGTCGTCATTTTGTATTGATTTTAACCATAACGCAAGTTATTTTTTAAATCTTGAATTTATTCTTGATCTAATTCCTCGTCATTTATTTATCTAGTGCCTGTCTATACCCTGTCAACCTATGTCTACATATTCAAATCGTGGACATAACCTTACGTACACAGTCATTATGTACACATGTATGTGCATCTCAAATTAGACAACGTCGTGTTCTTCTTCGCTTGCCGACAACAACTTACGAAGTCAGTCCTCCGAGTGTCTCAACGCTATTCTGCTTATGTCAGCTTGTAACTAAACATATTTCATGGGAATATCTTCAAAAACCGTCTCTCGCTTCTGCTTGAAATTCATAATACAGTAATATGTTATATTTTGTTATCTCTGATATCGTGTTATGTTTCTGGTTCGTTATCCGTCTACATCACACAGTTCTTCCCCCTGTTATCATTGATTGTACTTATTATCTCTATCGAGAGGTTATTCAAATTTTATATTACGTTACTATAAATGTCCATGTAATTTCAGTGGAAACATTAGCCCTTTCACGCTCATACGTGGTTTTATGTATTTACCCCCTGCACTCGAGGTAATGGACAGCATTTATTTCAGAACTATCTGGTTAACAGGAGGGTACCATAGTAATGGAATCATAGATAAGCATGCATAGCGGAAAGGTGAGCGTGCGCGCGCGCGCGCACACGCACACGCACACACACACTTTTAGGAAACGTTTTATCTGATTTCCTGAAAAGACCATACTCATTAATTTGCATATAACATAATAAGTATGAATCCCTTATTTCATTAATGTTTAAGTTTTGTTTCATTTTCTCATGAAATGAAGTTAAGTAGGTCTACTGTCTCTCGTATATTAATTATTCTCACTGCCAAAGTTAATTCAACTTCGTTATTGCTTATACTGGGTGATCCAGATAAATGGGACCCATAAAAAAAAGCCAAATATTCTTAATATTTAATTCCTTTCATAAAAACTATATATCATTCGAAAGAGTAGAGTTACAAGTTTATATGAAATATTTATTTTTTTAAAAATGACTCCTTTCAAATGTGCTCCATTAGTTGCCAAGCATTCCAGTGTTCTCGCTTGTAAGTTCTGCATCACTTTTGCAAGAGTGTGCGGTGGTATGGCCTGTATCTCATTTGTGATGGCAGCCTTCAATTCTTGCAAGGTCGTTGGGTTATTTCTGTAGACCCTACTCTTTAAATATCCCCAGAGATAATAATCTAAGGGAGAAAAATCCGGAGACCTTGCGGGCCATTCAACGTCTCCAAATCTTGAGATTAACTCGCCTGGAAACGTATGACGCAAAACTGCCATGCAGTTCCTCGTGGTATGGCAGGTAGCTCCGTCTTGTTGGAACCAGTGGTTTTCTAGACAAAGATCTCTTAATTTAGGAATAAGGAAATCGGTCAACATTTTTTCGTAGCGATCACCATTTACAATGACCGTGTTTCCGGTGGAATCCTCGAAAAAGTACGGCCCTATGATCTGAGATGCAGTAAGACCACACCAAACAGTTACACGCTGACTATGCAACGGGACTTCGGTAATATTCAATGGATTTTCTGTTGCCCAGAAACGACAATTTTGTTTGTTTACAGTTCCATTCAAGTGAAAATGGGCTTCGTCTGACATAATCAAAGTTGCTAGAAAATTGGTGGTGTCATTTACCTTCTGTTGGATCCATTGACAGAAATGTCGTCTTCGTGCGAAATCTCCATCGTTTAGTTGTTGCACTGTTTGAATTTTATATGGAAAGAGCATTAAATTTTGCTTGAATATACGGTGTGTTGTTGTTCCATATCCAACTCCTAACAGCTGAGAAGCACGTCTGATGCTTATGTTAGGATTATCCTGTACAGTTTCATGAGTTCTGTTAATGATCTCGTCTATCCTTGCTGTGCGCACTCTTCCAGTTGGTTTTCTTTTTCCAATGCTGCCAGTTAGGGAAAAATTTCTGACACACCGACGGATTACTTTCTTGGAAGGTGATTTTGACATCTGAAAATTTGTCTTGAAAGATCTTTGAGCTGAAACTACACTTCTTCCATGCTCATAATATTGCTCAGTTATGAAACGCAGCTGTTCCACAGTCCATGCAGTCATCTTGAAGGGTTAGTTTTAAGTTTTTAACTAACACTTTTATTTTGTTTTGTATCTTATCTTGTCTTGTATTGTCAAAACCTATACAATCCTGTACAAACTTGTAACTATCCTCTTTCGAATGATGCGTATGATTTTATAAAAGGACTTATACTTTAAGAGTTACAGGGGTTTCTTTTAGGTCCCATTTCTCTGGATCACCCTATATAAACGCATTAACCGCTTGTAAAGGTCACATTCTGAAGGCATTTGTAGGTCATAACTTCAGAAACATGTAAAACGATGCACAGTTCAATGTATTTTGTTTTCTCTCTCTAAATTTGGTGCAGTAGGACTACTACAAGTACTCTAGGTATCAAAAGTACAGTTACACTAAATAATACATAAAGTACATGTACTCTAATTCTGTGTACATTAGAGTTTATCTATAAACTGCGTATTTTTTAGTATGTACAAACATAAAAGAACGGAAGTACAATAGATGTAAGTACTCTCGATACAAAAGAGTACAATTAAATAAAAATAGTACATGCATTACTTAAAATAGCCCCAAAATACCAAATATAGAGAGTAATGGTACCATTAAAATTGCGGAATTGTTGTATTTAAAAGTTGTTATTAAAAATAATGAAAAACGAGACAAAACGTAATGAAAAGTAGAGTTTTTGGGTTGTTTTTAGTACTTTTTCGTTATACCCCGCAAATGGTAAGTTTTTACTATATGAATACACTGCTTATTCATATATTTTTAGAAGTTTATTATGGACATTTACTCTATTAATAAAATGCTTATTTATATATTTTTAAGACATATTTCGTCGCCATTAACGATTGGTTAGGTTTAATCGTGATATTTTCGTTAAAATTAATGAAAATATTACGACTTAACCTAACCAATTGTCAATATATTATACACAAAACAACAAAAATATCACGACTAAACCTAACCAATCGTCAAGGGCGATTGACATTGGGGCTTATTAAAATTGCGGGGGTATAACGGAAAAGTACTTGTTCTCAATCTGTCTGTTTCGTTTTTGTTTTATCTTATTACTTTTGCATCACAAAATATTAATTATTTCTCCGTTTATAATGACGAATAAGAGAAATAATAGTAAAAAAAAATCTTTCAATTCTAAATAAATAAATAAAATTTATGTATTATTAATATTACTTATATTATTATTTTCTTGGACGAACCTTTGAAATATCAAATCTCAAATCTTGAGGGAAAAACGTAATCGCTTCTTTATCTATACCTTCTATGTCATCTGCAACTGATTGGTTGGTCTTAAAGGCGAGTCTCAAATCATCGACTCCTATTTGCTGTTTCCATGGGGTTGATTCATCGCGGCACGAATGAGTGGGTAGTGACATTAGTGGTATCGCCGTGGACGGATTCAGGTTTATTTTTATTGAAAATCATTAAATATCATTAAAAAGGGATATAATGTTATTTTAATTAGGTTAAATGTCGCCAACAACAACTAAAAATGTGAAAATGTCATGGTTTTATACGGTAGTTACGACTGTGTGTGTGTGTGTGTGTGTGTGTGTGTGTGTGTGTGTAAAAAATCTTTTAAATGAAAACTATAAATACATTCAAACGCCAATCCAAGAGTTCGCACAATGTACAGCATTCGTTGGCCTGAGCGCTGTGCCAGTTTTTGGCATTCCTCGCTGAATATTATTACACTGTCCCTGAAAACTCTCTCGCACTACTTCCTTAGAAAGTGCGCTATATGTTTAGATTTAATATCAGATAAAGGTAGTCTTCCATCCAATCTTTAATTAGAGAGAGAGAACCCATTTTAACTGATTACATGAAGGGTATTTGGTACAATATGGTTGGGCATCAGCATAAGCACAATGTTAGCTATACCCTTTTGCTAAATTTAAGACACGGGCTTCGATCGTTGATGGGTATATGGGCCAAACGGATAAATAAACCACATTATAGCACATAAAATAAAAAACCTATAACTTATATACCAATAAATGTAGTTGGAATTACAAGAAGCTATTCTGGAGAAACAACAGTTATCACTTCACAAACTTACCCAATTAAGGATTAAGCTGGTGATTAGTGGCGTCATTTGTAGAACTGTCACCTTGCAGCGAATGTTGATCTCGTAAATCTCGTCATTAAACCTGAAGGAGCAGATCATTATTTTTGTCTCACTTTTAAAATCTGGATTTTTATAGTTATTTGTTCAACTAATATATATATATATATATATATATATATATATATATATATATATATATATATATACATATACACATATACATATATACATATATACACATATACATACACATATACATACATATATACATACATATAATATATATATATATACTGTATATATATATAATATATATATATATATATATATATATATATATATATATTAGTTGAACAAATAAAACTATAAAAATAGAGTAAAATCCCAAACTCAAATTTATAACATTAAGAGTTTAAAACAAAGCCTTAAAATATTAAAATTCAGCACTAATAATAATAAAAAAGCTGAGCGAGAGACATCTGATTTCGTCAATTCATGTCGATAAAACTGTTTTATAGACCTGAATGACGAGATTGGATGTCTCTCGAAAAGTTCTTTTTTATATACAGGGTGTCCCAGAATTAACTATCTATTTCAATGAAATCGGAAAATTTTTTAAAAACACACTTTTATTTATGTTTATCATGTTTAATATGTGTTAAAAATGTATAAATTTCTAAATTTTTTTCATAATTTTATTTTCATAATTTTTTCATAGTTTTATTTTCATTCTCTTTCAGAACCCTATTAATAATGAATACACAAGAACGCATCTTTGTTGTAACATCCCGTATCAAAGGAATGCAATGTAATGAAATCAGAGAAAAATTTACAAGAAGATTCCACAGAACCGGTCCTACAGACAAAGCGATTCGTGAACTTGTGAACAAATTTAAAAGAACTGGATCCGTACACGACGAGGTGGGAAGAGGACGCCCAAGGACAGCACGTAACAGTACCGAACAGGTACGACAATTGTTTGAGGATGAACCAACAACTTCGGTTAGGGAGGCCGGTCGAAGACTCAACATATCCAAGACAACAGTTCATAGAATCTTGCGTTCGACACTGATGAAAAAGGCTTATCACATTCAAGTACTGCATGCCCTAAATGAAGAGGATTATCCAAATCGAGCAGCAAGGTGTGCAGAAATTGTGGATCAAATCGAAAATGAAAGTTTATTGGATAACATCTTATTCAGTGATGAGGCGACTTTCCACACGTGTGGTAAAGTCAATCGACACAACTGTCGTATCTGGTCCAATGAAAGACCGTCTGAAGTCATAGAATGGCAAAGAGACTCTCCAAAAGTTAACGTGTGGCTTGGAATGACCAAATCCAAAATTTATGGCCCATTCTTCTTTGCGGAAGCAACTGTAACAGGTACCGTCTACCTTGATATGCTTCAGCAGTTTCTCGAACCACAGCTTCTTGATGATGGCATTCTTGATAATGTTGTGTTTCAACAAGATGGAGCACCATGCCATTATGCTCTAATTGTTCGAGAATACCTCAACAGACGCCTTCCGAATCGGTGGATTGGACGTGGAGGACCTCGACCTTGGCCTCCGCGTTCTCCGGATTTGACACCCCTGGATTTCTTTGCATGGGGTTTCATAAAAACAAAGGTTTATCGCCAAAAGATCAATAGTTTAGCTGAACTTAAAGAACGCATCCAGTTGGCAGTGCGGGAGATAACACCTGAAATGCTTCAAAATGTGTTTCGCAGCGCTGAGGATAGATTTGAAATTTGCAGAGATACAGACGGTGCACATGTTGAAACTTCTCAATAAAGTTTTGACTTATGATTTATAAATCTATTTGTTTTTGTATCATAATTTAGTAATAAACACAAAATTATGTCAGTTTTTATTAAATTTGTCCGATTTCATTGAAATAGATAGTTAATTCTGGGACACCCTGTATAGTTGGGAATATCTTTCATATATACTGTGTGTGTGTGTGTATGTATATATATATATATATATATTATACTGGCATAATTTCCATGTATTATTCTCGAACGTTTAACTTAACTATAAAAGTCTTTTACATTACTTTGATGTGATCGCGAATAAAAAAAAAAGACTTCCTCTGTTAAGAAACAGCGAACCGGTAGAATTGACTGTTCAAAGGCAACCATGACGTAACGGGAGGGAATTTCAGTAGAGTTTTTTTTTTTTTTTTTTTTTTTTTTTTTTTTACTTCCTAGAGAACGTCGTTTCGGAAATAAGTTCGCCTGGAAACAAAATTACTAGAGAACAAAAAATTACTTATTGGTAAAATTCTGGTTTACTCTGAATATTCTTTTTTATAATATAATAAAATGTTAAACGCAAAAACGAATCAATAGGGATTAGTAATTTTTGTTTTTTAAGAATTTCTAGGTGAACTTATTTCCGAAAGTGTACAATTCTTTCATGGTCATTTCTAAACATTAAGAATGCGATTTTCTCAAGAGAAGGTTATTAACACTTCAGGAAAGAACCTCAGTTATCGTAAACACCTTTACTGTCATGTACTTGACCAGTAATAAAATAAAACGAACACGTTTGCAGTATATGTAGTTGGTCGTTCTATTTGGTTCTTCTCTGTCACTATTCGTTTATTTTCGTTACCGTCTGCAGCAAAAGTACGTTTACTAAATGTTCATGAAAAGTCCATAAGCGTCCTATAAACGTTAAATAGATGAACATTTGTTTCGAAGGTTACATTACCATTACCAATGACAAATACAGGGTTACTCACTCAAATAATTCATTTCCTTTACGGTTATTCTATGCCTATGAACATTTTGTCGATGGGCAAATTTCATTCACACACTTATTAACCGAATCTATCTTAGCTTAACTTAACATAAACTATCCTAAACTAACTTAATCTAACCCTAAATTCAGTCAATTATATTAACACACATTACGGTTCTGTGCTTAGTGGTGCAACTTTTTATTAGTTGGTAAAATTCCAAAATCCAGACGCAGTTCAGAGACAGTCCAAAATTACTAACATAACCTACCAAGCCAGCTTAGCTTAGCCTAACCGTAGTTAGATGGGAGACTCCTCTGTCTGTCTAGAGTCTAGATTATGTAGCGATCCATGGTTCGGATCCCACGTAAAGCTGTAGGTCCCCTCCATCACATGACCTTAGATGTTGTGAAGGAGGTTAAAAAAAATCCACTAACCTAGATAACCTAACCTAACATATTACTAAGCTATTATGAACTACGTCTGGATTCTGGAATTTTATGTTACATGCCAAAAATCTCCGAAATCAATTAATATTGCTGGGTCGCGAAATAAATAAAAATTTGGTTCGATATCTGCAGAATGAGGTATATGTAGCCAATTTTGGCATTGGAATGTCATAAATTGCTTCCGAACCATTAACAATGACAAAATCAAAGCTCCGTTATGTCATTTTTTACTTCATGGTTTGCTTCGCGATTCATATTTTCCTCGTTATATTTTCGCTCAGCTGTCTTTACGACTCTGTATGAAATCAATTTGTTACCATAATAAATACACCCTTTCCAGTTTTGTTAGTAAGTGCACGCATCTTCTTGCCTCCTTGAATATCGAATTATTTTGTGTAATTTTGTTACCTCCCTCGACAAATTTGTCCACATTTGCCAACGAAACTAAAGTGTGATTCAACGTATTTATTCAAGAAACATTGAAGAACGGTCAGCATTTGTTTGCTAACTGATGAGCATAAATTGAGATGCATTGCATCAGAACTGCATGAAATCAAAGATACGAATATTGTTAACAGTGACCATGACAACAAGCAAGCTTTGAAAAGAAACATGATGATGACAATAGTCACATCAACGTACACACTGCATCAGTTGAATATGAGCAGTGAGCAGTGAGCACCTTACTAGGATATGTGATGTCATTGTATTCAGGTACAGAGTCAACTGCTGGTTGGATTTCCTGCTACCAGGATATTTTTTCAGTTGTTATTGAACTTGAAGGAGGTATTAAAACTGATCCTCGTCTTTGGTACGTCCACGATAAAATTTTCTAAAAGTTTGGCGCCGCTTTTTTGCGACACTATTAACACACTTGAGCCCTGATGGTATCTTCAATCCTTTCTTGTAACCACCTTGGTCAGGCCATGTTTCAGGACATAGCTGTAGCAAATCCGTCTGGATTCCCAGTTTTGTAAAAAGGTTACGTGATCTGGTAATCACAAACTGGTCCACTGAGAGACATGATGCCGGGCGAAATCGTCGATCTGTTGGAGTTAATCAGATTGCACTGTTTTTTCTTCCTGGTCGGTCTAGTGACTTTACCATGGCCTCATTTGTTACTATTGAGACCCGTTCATCGAAAAATGCCGATGGTACTAAGTCCTCACTAATGTACCACAGATGGCGATGAAGTGTCTTCTTGATAGCCAAAGTTACTTTTGCTTTATGCAAAAGTCAATCTTCAAGATTCTGAATCCTGATGAGGTCGTTCAATGGACTATGCACTATGGTGAGAGCGCAAAACCAAAATTTTGAGGAAAACAAGACAGATGAATCGGGCACATTACTCAACCGCTAAGCCTTTGCAGTCATCGAGTCAAAACTGGTTCCTGAATAGAAAAATTCTCAGACACTAGATAGCCTTGGCCATCCGTCTTGCGTGATATGCTCCTGGAGCCCAAATGTGAATGCCTCTATCTGGTTGGCTCTCAAGGCAGATGATGGTTAGTTCCAAAAACCTCATGCAATCGTTTCGTGGCTAGTGATGATCGGATAGCTGTCGTTTGGCGAAGCCAACAATCTCTAGCTGTCGCCGCTTCATGTATTCTGAGTCACTGGAAAGAAGAGGAGTACGAATATCATCCTTGTTCATAACTTTCCATTCCTTCCGAAATATTTTGAACAATGAGATACGAAGCCTGCTGCTGCAGCCAAATATCTCACGAAAGATTGCCGATGATGAGGTCCATAATGTGGTGGCGACAAGCAAGATTGAGAAGGTTTTTGCCCAAATGCTTGTCAAGTAATTTGAAAGCTTCTGCATGAAGACCAGTGTTCGCCGTATCGAAACACGTTTCAATCACGCGGTTTTGAAGGGTCCAATCATCAGGTACTTCGATTGTAGCGGAAGCCATTGCCTCTCCTCTTCCTCTTTTCAACTTAGGAACTGCCAAAAGCTTTTCGATTCCTGCAGACGGTCAACCCTATCAGAAGTGAAATGGGTCAAATCCCAAAGTACCTTAGTGTCCCATTGTACTATAAAGAAGGATAAGCAACCCGCCTCATTCCTGAATAACTCTCTTGTGGCACTAATTCTTCCAGTCTATAATACATTTTACATAATAGAGAACCAATAGAAAAAAAGTAATGTTTTTATTGGCTTTCGCGAACTGAGGTTATTGTTGGAATGGCACCACTTTTGGCATGTAAAACAATGTTTGCGATTGTAACAACTTGCAATGGTGACCTGAGCCAAAAAGCAAAAAAATTTTGAACCACCCTAAATTACACAGGTCAACAAAAAAAACTTTTTTTCGTTGCCAAGGAAATTCGTACGAATTTAGGGTATTTTGGGGTTGCTGAATTCCAAAATGAAAGTAGTTTTTCCGATTTGGCTCTAGTTCTTGAGATAATGAATACCCTCAATTAATAGGAAACGTAACCATAACGCGTGCATATGGGAAACTACCGGAACATTCTAGATGGTGAGACCGAATAAAATGCCATTATGTATTTCATGTGTTTACTTTTGTATGATTTGAGACAATTTCAATGCAATTTGTAAGTAGGCTCCGCCTGAACATTAAATGTTTTGCATTTTTACGTGTTTCAATGGGGTACCAATTATCTCATAAATTAGAGCCAATCTAGCAAAACCGATGTCATATTCGATATGAACCGTGACTTGATGGATACCGTAATGAAATTGACTGGATTCTTTGGATCTGATATATTTGCATGTCCGTTATATAATAGATATAGAGTGTAACATATTTGTGGATAGTAGTCTATTATGACTTGATCCTCTGGATCGAGAGATTCTATCTTTAGTTTTAAATCGATAATTAATTATTTTTAAATTGATAATGTATATGGTTGTAAATTTTGACTTGGTCCGCAATCGATATGGACCGTGACTTGATGGATACCGTAATGAAATTGACTGGATTCTTTGGATCTGATATATTTGCATGTCCGTTATAAATAGATATAGAATGGACAAATTTGTGGATAGTAGTCTATTATGACTTGTCCTCTGGACCGAGAGATTCTATCTTTAGTTTTAAACCGATAATTAATTATTTTTAAATTGATAATTATTTAGTTTCGTAAAAATTGGTCGTTGCCAATTTACCGGCAGTTTTTTAAATAAGTTTCTTATGTTCTTGTGGTTCGGAACCCACCGTAAAATTGTAGGTCCCTCCGCCACCACGGAGGACATACACAATACACGATTACGAACACAGTTAGGTAGACCAGTCATGAGTGGATCCTAGGGTCTTTGTTGGTCTGAAACATTATAACATTATACCTGCAAAAATATCAGGATTTTTTTGGATTTTTTGAAAATATCAGGGGAATATAAAATATGTATGAAATATTTAGGACTTAATTATTTGTAAATATTTTCTAAATAATTTAACTATAAATTAATTTAAAATGTTAATATACAATAATGTAATCAAAACAAGCACTTTGTTTTACATTATATAAAATTCGTGCATTTTGTTATCTAGTATTAATTTTTTCAGTCTGCCATGGGATTTTTGCATACGTTTTTTGATAGCAGTTAGAATAAAAATTAGGTTTTAATTGTGCTATAGGAAATGTGAATTTTTTTTATATCTTATGCAAATTTATATAATTTTTATATATATTTGTATATCAGGGGATCAGATCTGAAATATCAGGGGATTATCAGGAAACTTTATTCTTGGACCTGTGTATGAACCCCTTATATATATATATATATATATATATATATATATATATATATATATATATACACTATATATATATGAAAATTATTTCACGAAGGTAACACGTGAAAAATATTTATGATGAATAAAACCACGAAGAAAGGAAACACAAAATGGTGCTCAAGCGCTTTCGTCTAATGACATCCTCAGAACACTGAAGTATATAAAAAGGTTAAGCCTATATATAGGTTACAGAAAGAAAAAAAGAAAAAGAAAAATAAATAACATACATACACACACACACACACATATATATATATATATATATGCAAATAACTGCAATGACCGCGCAGTATATAAATGAATAGAAACGACATAAGTATTAAGGAACGTTTCTGCACACGAGGAGGAGAGATAACGAAATAATGAAAATGAGGCGAACCGCCTCATTTTTCATTATTTCGTTATCTCTCCTCCTCGTGTGCAGAAACGTTCCTTATAACTTATGTCGTTTCTATTCATATAAATATATATATATATATATTACACATACATATCTATATATACAAATACATATACATACATACATACACATATACAATAAACAGAGAAGTAAAAATAATAAAAAATTAAAAATTAAAACCTTAAAGGATTACCAATGAGGGTACAGATTGTAAGGAAAAATATCGATTTTTAGCACAAGATTAAATGGATTATAAAAATAAAATTTTACTGGGACTCTGCCGGGTTTTAACACAATGCTGCCTATGGTCAGGTTTCGATATATAAAAAAAAATAAAAAATAAAATGCAAAAAAAGTTAATCGATTTTTAGCACAAGCTCAAATGGATTATAAAAATACAAATTTATACTAGAACTCTGTCCGGGTTTTAACACATTTCTGCCTATGGTCAGGTTCGATATATATAAAAAAATAAAATGCAAATTAAAAGTTAATAAGTAGAAGACAAGTTTACCAAAGATTTAATGTTTTACACTTCTTATCTAAGTCTGCTTTAAAAGAATTCAACATAACAGGATCAAGTTGAAAAAGACCTTTGCTTAGTTGAAGTTATTTGAAAGTTGGATAATGGCAGACTCAAGAATATTTCTATTAACAATGTTGCTTGAATGGAATAAAACTGAAGCATTATTCCAATCAATACAGTGGCTAACTCTGACAAATGGACAAAAAGGGCACTGGACAACTGTCCTGTTCTAACGGAATATGATGCTGTTTTATACGTGTGCAAATCCTTTCCCGTCTGACCTATGTAAAAGGAATCACATTGTTTACAACAATTTTATAGATAATGCTGAATTATTGGTAGGGCTATTTTTACTGAATTTTTCAAATATTGTTATATGAAAATACTACATTAATATCCAAAAGTTTAAGTAATTAGCAATGCCTAAAAAGCCGGGAAAAAAATGGAAGTACAAAAATTTTTTGACAAAGTACGAGTGTTAATATGACACGATAGAAAGTTCGTTTTGCCTTGTTAAGACAAGATTCCATAAACGCAGATGGATAACACAAATCACTTCCAATACCGTTGATTTTTTCCAATTCGCATCGATGTATCCGGACTGGCGATCCTAAGGGCGCGAGAAACGTTGATGAAAATATGGCCTTCTTAATGGGGGTATCACGTCCCGAGTAAAAGTGTACGTAGGACAAATTGTTTGGTCGTTTTTCCGATAGATACTAAACTTAAAACCTGGGCTTCCCTATGTACACGCACATCCAAAAATGGGATGAATTGTCTTGCTCAACTTCTAA
>JAJOZX010019969.1:0-31736 GCA_023014485.1 Bathynomus jamesi
ATGTTGAATGTAAATCATTTACTAATAATTATGAAACTAATTGTTTAAATGGGTAGGGTTGGTTAATACTGAATAGGCTTTGAGATGGACTACCCTAAACGGTTTTCAGTCTTGAGGTGGACGCGATACGCGTAAGATTTACAGCCATGTGATCTTAAAGTTAAATTGTTTTGCGCCCTCTCCGACCTAAATATGTTTAGTATAGAATTGAAAAATATTGAAAAAGATAAGTTCATGTTTCATCAAAAGAAAAATGCACAAAAGTGCTCAAAACACGGAGAAAATAACTTTTTGGTACAAAATTTTCATTTCATTAGGAACTAATTTTACTGAAAATTTTTAACGATTTTTGACTAGTTTTCGCAATATGTTGTACAAAACAATAAACTAAGCATATTTCAGCCAAAAATTACTAATTCCAGTTATATATTTTGAAAAAAATTCAAACGTATACATCCTAATTTATACTCCCATTTTCATTTCTAAATGTAAAATAGACTAAATGATGCGATTTTTAAGCTAAAATTTGCATAGTATTTAATGTTGGTATATAATATTTCATGAATTTGATTCACTTTTACAATATTTTAGGTCTACATTAAAGATTCTATGAAAACTAGATCTTAAAACATGGAAAAAAATCGACTTTTTCCATTAATTTTTGGTCTTACTATGATCGTCATTTCAGTGAAATTTTACGTCGACTTTTGAATTACTTTGGCATTATATTGTTGAAAACAGTAAGATAAAGCAGTTTTTTATCAATAGTTTCTTATTCGAATGAAAAATATTGAGAAAGATAAGTTCATATTTTATCATAAGAAAAATGCACAAAAAGTGCTCAAAACACGGAGAAAATCACTTTTTGGTACAAAATTTTCATTTCATTAGGATCGAATTTTAGTGAAATGTTTTAACGATTTTTGTCTAGTTTTCGATATATATTGTACAGAACTATAAACTAAAGCATATTATAACCAAAAATTACTAATTCCAGTTAAATATTTTGAAAAAAATTCAACCGTATAGATCCTAATTTATAGACCCATTTTCATTTCTAAATCTAAAAATAGGCTAAATGATGCGATTTTTAAGCTACAATTTGCATAGTATTTAATGTTGGTATATATCGTTTCATGAATTTCATTCACTTTTACAATATTTTAGGGGTACATTAAAGATTGTCTAAAAATTGGATCTTAAAACATGGAAAAAATCGACATTTCCATTTTTTTTTGGCCATACTGTGATCGACATTTCAGTGAAATTTTACGTCGACTTTTGAATTACTTTGGCATTATATTGTTGAAAACAGTGTAGTAATGCTTAGTTAAGAATATTAAATTTTGTTTAATTAAATAAGATAATGTTTAATGTAAATCATTTACTAATAATTATGAAACTAATTGTTTAAAATGGGTAGGGTTGGTAATACTGAATAGGCTTTGAGAGTGGACTACCCTAAACGGTTTTCAGTCTTGAGGTGGACGCGATACGCGTAAGATTTAGAGCCATGTGATCTTAAAGTTAAATTGTTTTGCGCCCTCTCCGACCTAAATATGTTTAGTATAGAATTGAAAAATATTGAAAAAGATAAGTTCATGTTTCATCAAAAGAAAAATGCACAAAAAGTGCTCAAAACACGGAGAAAATAACTTTTTGGTACAAAATTTTCATTTCATTAGGAACTAATTTTACTGAAAATTTTTAACGATTTTTCACTAGTTTTCGCAATATGTTGTACAAAACAATAAACTAAAGCATACTAACATATTTCAGCAGCCAAAAATTACTAATTCCAGTAATATATTTTGAAAAAAATTCAACCGTATACATCCTAATTTATACTCCCATTTTCATTTCTAAATGTAAAAATAGACTAAATGATGCGATTTTTAAGCTAAAATTTGCATAGTATTTAATGTTGGTATATAATATTTCATGAACTTGATTCACTTTTACAATATTTTAGGTCTACATTAAAGATTCTATGAAAACTAGATCTTAAAACATGGAAAAAATCGACTTTTTCCATTAATTTTTGGCCTTACTATGATCGTCATTTCAGTGAAATTTTACGTAAACTTTTGAATTACTTTGGCATTATATTGTTGAAAACAGTAAGATAAAGCAGTTTTTTATCAATAGTTTCTTATTCGAATGAAAAATATTGAGAAAGATAAGTTCATGTTTTATCATAAGAAAAATGGACAAAAAGTGCTCAAAACACGGAGAAAATCACTTTTTGGTACAAAATTTTCATTTCATTAGGATCGAATTTTAGTGAAATGTTTTGACGATTTTTGTCTAGTTTTCGATATATATTGTACAAAACTATAAACTGAAGCATATTATAGCCAAAAATTACTAATTCCAGTTAAATATTTTGAAAAAAATTCAACCGTATAGATCCTAATTTATAGTCAAATTTTCATTTTTAAATCTAAAAATAGGTTAAATGATGCGATTTTTAAGCTACAATTTGCATAGTATTTACTATTGGTATATATCATTTCATGAATTTCATTCACTTTTACAATATTTTAGGGCTACATTAAAGATTGTCTAAAAATTGCATCTTAAAACATGGAAAAAATCGACTTTTTTCATTAATTTTTTGCCTAACTATGATCGACATTTCAATAAAATTTTACGTCGATTTTTGAATTACTTTGGCATTATATAGTTGAAAACAGTAAGATAAAGCAGTTTTTTATCAACAGTTTCTTATTCGAATGAAAAATATTGAAAAACATAAGTTGATGTTTTATCAGAAGAAAAATGCACAAAAAGTGCTCAAAACACAGAGAAAATCACTTTTTGGTACAAAATTTTCATTTCATTAGAATCAAATTTTAGTGACATTTTTGTACAATTTTTTCTAGTTTTCGGTATATATTGTACAAAATCATAAACTAAAGCATATTATAGCCAAAAATTGCTAATTCCAGTTAAATATTTTGAAAAAAATTCAACCGTATAGAGCCTAATTTATAGTCAAATTTTCATTTTTAAACCTAAAAATAGGCTAAATGATGCGATTTTTAAGCTACAATTTCAGTGTAATTTTACGTCGACTTTTGAATTACTTTGGCATTATATTGTTGAAAACAGTAAGATAAAGCAGTTTTTTATCAATAGTTGCTAATAGAATTGAAAAATATTGAGAAAGATAAGTTCATGTTTTATCATAAGAAAAATGCACAAAAAGTGCTCAAAACACGGAGAAAATCACTTTTTGGTACAAAATTTTAATTTCATTAGGATCGAATTTTAGTGAAATTTTTTAACGATTTTTGTCTAGTTTTCGATATATATTGTACAGAACTATAAACTAAAGCATATTATAACCAAAAATTACTAATTCCAGTTAAATATTTTGAAAACAATTCAACCGTATAGATCCTAATTTATAGACCCATTTTCATTTCTAAATCTAAAAATAGGCTAAATGATGCGATTTTTAAGCTAAAATTTCCATAGTATTTAATGTTGGTATATATCATTTCAAGAATTTCATTCACTTTTACAAAATTTTACGTCTACATTAAAGATTGTCTAAAAATTGGATCTTAAAACATGGAAAAAATCGACTTTTTCCATTAATTTTTTGCCTTACTATGATCGACATTTCAGTGAAATTTTACGTCGATTTTTGAATTTCTTTGGCATTATATTGTTGAAAACAGTAAGATAAAGCAGTTTTTTATCAATAGTTTCTTATTCGAATGAAAAATATTGAAAAAGATAAGTTCAAGTTTTATCATAAGAAAAACTCACAAAAAGTGCTCAAAACACGGAGAAGAACACTTTTTGGTACAAAATTTTCATTTCATTAGGAACGAATTTTAGTGAAATTATTTGACGATTTTTCTCTAGTTTTCGATATATATTGTACAAAACCATAAACTAAGGCATATTATAGCCAAAAATTACTAATTCCAGTTAAATATTTTGAAAAAAATTCAACCGTATAGATCGTAATTTATAGTCCCATTTTCATTTCTAAATCTAAAAATAGGCTAAATGATGCGATTTTTAAGCTACAATTTGCATAGTATTTAATGTTGGTATATATCGTTTCATGAATTTCATTCACTTTTACAATATTTTAGGGCTACATTAAAGATTGTCTAAAAATTGGATCTTAAAACATGGAAAAAATCGACTTTTTCCATTTTTTTTTGGCCATACTGTGATCGACATTTCAGTGAAATTTTACGTCGACTTTTGAATTACTTTGGCATTATATTGTTGAAAACAGTGTAGTAATGCTTAGTTAAGAATATTAAATTTTGTTTAATTAAATAAGATAATGTTTAATGTAAATCATTTACTAATAATTATGAAACTAATTGTTTAAAATGGGTAGGGTTGGTAATACTGAATAGGCTTTGAGAGTGGACTACCCTAAACGGTTTTCAGTCTTGAGGTGGACGCGATACGCGTAAGATTTACAGCCATGTGATCTTAAAGTTAAATTGTTTTGCGCCCTCTCCGACCTAAATATGTTTAGTATAGAATTGAAAAATATTGAAAAAGATAAGTTCATGTTTCATCAAAAGAAAAATGCACAAAAAGTGCTCAAAACACGGAGAAAATAACTTTTTGGTACAAAATTTTCATTTCATTAGGAACTAATTTTACTGAAAATTTTTAACGATTTTTGACTAGTTTTCGCAATATGTTGTACAAAACAATAAACTAAAGCATATTTCAGCCAAAAATTACTAATTCCAGTTATATATTTTGAAAAAAATTCAAACGTATACATCCTAATTTATACTCCCATTTTCATTTCTAAATGTAAAAATAGACTAAATGATGCGATTTTTAAGCTAAAATTTGCATAGTATTTAATGTTGGTATATAATATTTCATGAATTTGATTCACTTTTACAATATTTTAGGTCTACATTAAAGATTCTATGAAAACTAGATCTTAAAACATGGAAAAAAATCGACTTTTTCCATTAATTTTTGGTCTTACTATGATCGTCATTTCAGTGAAATTTTACGTCGACTTTTGAATTACTTTGGCATTATATTGTTGAAAACAGTAAGATAAAGCAGTTTTTTATCAATAGTTTCTTATTCGAATGAAAAATATTGAGAAAGATAAGTTCATATTTTATCATAAGAAAAATGCACAAAAAGTGCTCAAAACACGGAGAAAATCACTTTTTGGTACAAAATTTTCATTTCATTAGGATCGAATTTTAGTGAAATGTTTTAACGATTTTTGTCTAGTTTTCGATATATATTGTACAGAACTATAAACTAAAGCATATTATAACCAAAAATTACTAATTCCAGTTAAATATTTTGAAAAAATTCAACCGTATAGATCCTAATTTATAGACCCATTTTCATTTCTAAATCTAAAAATAGGCTAAATGATGCGATTTTTAAGCTACAATTTGCATAGTATTTAATGTTGGTATATATCGTTTCATGAATTTCATTCACTTTTACAATATTTTAGGGGTACATTAAAGATTGTCTAAAAATTGGATCTTAAAACATGGAAAAAATCGACATTTCCATTTTTTTTTGGCCATACTGTGATCGACATTTCAGTGAAATTTTACGTCGACTTTTGAATTACTTTGGCATTATATTGTTGAAAACAGTGTAGTAATGCTTAGTTAAGAATATTAAATTTTGTTTAATTAAATAAGATAATGTTTAATGTAAATCATTTACTAATAATTATGAAACTAATTGTTTAAAATGGGTAGGGTTGGTAATACTGAATAGGCTTTGAGAGTGGACTACCCTAAACGGTTTTCAGTCTTGAGGTGGACGCGATACGCGTAAGATTTAGAGCCATGTGATCTTAAAGTTAAATTGTTTTGCGCCCTCTCCGACCTAAATATGTTTAGTATAGAATTGAAAAATATTGAAAAAGATAAGTTCATGTTTCATCAAAAGAAAAATGCACAAAAAGTGCTCAAAACACGGAGAAAATAACTTTTTGGTACAAAATTTTCATTTCATTAGGAACTAATTTTACTGAAAATTTTTAACGATTTTTCACTAGTTTTCGCAATATGTTGTACAAAACAATAAACTAAAGCATATTTCAGCCAAAAATTACTAATTCCAGTAATATATTTTGAAAAAAATTCAACCGTATACATCCTAATTTATACTCCCATTTTCATTTCTAAATGTAAAAATAGACTAAATGATGCGATTTTTAAGCTAAAATTTGCATAGTATTTAATGTTGGTATATAATATTTCATGAACTTGATTCACTTTTACAATATTTTAGGTCTACATTAAAGATTCTATGAAAACTAGATCTTAAAACATGGAAAAAATCGACTTTTTCCATTAATTTTTGGCCTTACTATGATCGTCATTTCAGTGAAATTTTACGTAAACTTTTGAATTACTTTGGCATTATATTGTTGAAAACAGTAAGATAAAGCAGTTTTTTATCAATAGTTTCTTATTCGAATGAAAAATATTGAGAAAGATAAGTTCATGTTTTATCATAAGAAAAATGGACAAAAAGTGCTCAAAACACGGAGAAAATCACTTTTTGGTACAAAATTTTCATTTCATTAGGATCGAATTTTAGTGAAATGTTTTGACGATTTTTGTCTAGTTTTCGATATATATTGTACAAAACTATAAACTGAAGCATATTATAGCCAAAAATTACTAATTCCAGTTAAATATTTTGAAAAAAATTCAACCGTATAGATCCTAATTTATAGTCAAATTTTCATTTTTAAATCTAAAAATAGGTTAAATGATGCGATTTTTAAGCTACAATTTGCATAGTATTTACTATTGGTATATATCATTTCATGAATTTCATTCACTTTTACAATATTTTAGGGCTACATTAAAGATTGTCTAAAAATTGCATCTTAAAACATGGAAAAAATCGACTTTTTTCATTAATTTTTTGCCTAACTATGATCGACATTTCAATAAAATTTTACGTCGATTTTTGAATTACTTTGGCATTATATAGTTGAAAACAGTAAGATAAAGCAGTTTTTTATCAACAGTTTCTTATTCGAATGAAAAATATTGAAAAACATAAGTTGATGTTTTATCAGAAGAAAAATGCACAAAAAGTGCTCAAAACACAGAGAAAATCACTTTTTGGTACAAAATTTTCATTTCATTAGAATCAAATTTTAGTGACATTTTTGTACAATTTTTTCTAGTTTTCGGTATATATTGTACAAAATCATAAACTAAAGCATATTATAGCCAAAAATTGCTAATTCCAGTTAAATATTTTGAAAAAAATTCAACCGTATAGAGCCTAATTTATAGTCAAATTTTCATTTTTAAACCTAAAAATAGGCTAAATGATGCGATTTTTAAGCTACAATTTCAGTGTAATTTTACGTCGACTTTGAATTACTTTGGCATTATATTGTTGAAAACAGTAAGATAAAGCAGTTTTTTCAATAGTTGCTAATAGAATTGAAAAATATTGAGAAAGATAAGTTCATGTTTTATCATAAGAAAAATGCACAAAAAGTGCTCAAAACACGGAGAAAATCACTTTTTGGTACAAAATTTTAATTTCATTAGGATCGAATTTTAGTGAAATTTTTTAACGATTTTGTCTAGTTTTCGATATATATTGTACAGAACTATAAACTAAAGCATATTATAACCAAAAATTACTAATTCCAGTTAAATATTTTGAAAACAATTCAACCGTATAGATCCTAATTTATAGACCCATTTTCATTTCTAAATCTAAAAATAGGCTAAATGATGCGATTTTTAAGCTAAAATTTCCATAGTATTTAATGTTGGTATATATCATTTCAAGAATTTCATTCACTTTTACAAAATTTTACGTCTACATTAAAGATTGTCTAAAAATTGGATCTTAAAACATGGAAAAAATCGACTTTTTCCATTAATTTTTTGCCTTACTATGATCGACATTTCAGTGAAATTTTACGTCGATTTTTGAATTTCTTTGGCATTATATTGTTGAAAACAGTAAGATAAAGCAGTTTTTTATCAATAGTTTCTTATTCGAATGAAAAATATTGAAAAAGATAAGTTCAAGTTTTATCATAAGAAAAACTCACAAAAAGTGCTCAAAACACGGAGAAGAACACTTTTGGTACAAAATTTTCATTTCATTAGGAACGAATTTTAGTGAAATTATTTGACGATTTTTCTCTAGTTTTCGATATATATTGTACAAAACCATAAACTAAGGTATTATAGCCAAAAATTACTAATTCCAGTTAAATATTTTGAAAAAAATTCAACCGTATAGATCGTAATTTATAGTCCCATTTTCATTTCTAAATCTAAAAATAGGCTAAATGATGCGATTTTTAAGCTACAATTTGCATAGTATTTAATGTTGATATATCGTTTCATGAATTTCATTCACTTTTACAATATTTTAGGGCTACATTAAAGATTGTCTAAAAATTGGATCTTAAAACATGGAAAAAATCGACTTTTTCCATTTTTTTTGGCCATACTGTGATCGACATTTCAGTGAAATTTTACGTCGACTTTTGAATTACTTTGGCATTATATTGTTGAAAACAGTGTAGTAATGCTTAGTTAAGAATATTAAATTTTGTTTAATTAAATAAGATAATGTTTAATGTAAATCATTTAATAATAATTATGAAACTAATTGTTTAAAATGGGTAGGGTTGGTAATACTGAATAGGCTTTGAGAGTGGACTACCCTAAACGGTTTTCAGTCTTGAGGTGGACGCGATACGCGTAAGATTTAGAGCCATGTGATCTTAAAGTTAAATTGTTTTGCGCCCTCTCCGACCTAAATATGTTTAGTATAGAATTGAAAAATATTGAAAAAGATAAGTTCATGTTTCATCAAAAGAAAAATGCACAAAAAGTGCTCAAAACACGGAGAAAATAACTTTTTGGTACAAAATTTTCATTTCATTAGGAACTAATTTTACTGAAAATTTTTAACGATTTTTCACTAGTTTTCGCAATATGTTGTACAAAACAATAAACTAAAGCATATTTCAGCCAAAATTACTAATTCCAGTAATATATTTTGAAAAAAATTCAACCGTATACATCCTAATTTATACTCCCATTTTCATTTCTAAATGTAAAAATAGACTAAATGATGCGATTTTTAAGCTAAAATTTGCATAGTATTTAATGTTGGTATATAATATTTCATGAACTTGATTCACTTTTACAATATTTTAGGTCTACATTAAAGATTCTATGAAAACTAGATCTTAAAACATGGAAAAAATCGACTTTTTCCATTAATTTTTGGCCTTACTATGATCGTCATTTCAGTGAAATTTTACGTAAACTTTTGAATTACTTTGGCATTATATTGTTGAAAACAGTAAGATAAAGCAGTTTTTTATCAATAGTTTCTTATTCGAATGAAAAATATTGAGAAAGATAAGTTCATGTTTTATCATAAGAAAAATGGACAAAAAGTGCTCAAAACACGGAGAAAATCACTTTTTGGTACAAAATTTTCATTTCATTAGGATCGAATTTTAGTGAAATGTTTTGACGATTTTTGTCTAGTTTTCGATATATATTGTACAAAACTATAAACTGAAGCATATTATAGCCAAAAATTACTAATTCCAGTTAAATATTTTGAAAAAAATTCAACCGTATAGATCCTAATTTATAGTCAAATTTTCATTTTTAAATCTAAAAATAGGTTAAATGATGCGATTTTTAAGCTACAATTTGCATAGTATTTACTATTGGTATATATCATTTCATGAATTTCATTCACTTTTACAATATTTTAGGGCTACATTAAAGATTGTCTAAAAATTGCATCTTAAAACATGGAAAAAATCGACTTTTTTCATTAATTTTTTGCCTAACTATGATCGACATTTCAATAAAATTTTACGTCGATTTTTGAATTACTTTGGCATTATATAGTTGAAAACAGTAAGATAAAGCAGTTTTTTATCAACAGTTTCTTATTCGAATGAAAAATATTGAAAAACATAAGTTGATGTTTTATCAGAAGAAAAATGCACAAAAAGTGCTCAAAACAGAGAAAATCACTTTTTGGTACAAAATTTTCATTTCATTAGAATCAAATTTTAGTGACATTTTTGTACAATTTTTTCTAGTTTTCGGTATATATTGTACAAAATCATAAACTAAAGCATATTATAGCCAAAAATTGCTAATTCCAGTTAAATATTTTGAAAAAAATTCAACCGTATAGAGCCTAATTTATAGTCAAATTTTCATTTTTAAACCTAAAAATAGGCTAAATGATGCGATTTTTAAGCTACAATTTCAGTGTAATTTTACGTCGACTTTTGAATTACTTTGGCATTATATTGTTGAAAACAGTAAGATAAAGCAGTTTTTTATCAATAGTTGCTAATAGAATTGAAAAATATTGAGAAAGATAAGTTCATGTTTTATCATAAGAAAAATGCACAAAAAGTGCTCAAAACACGGAGAAAATCACTTTTTGGTACAAAATTTTAATTTCATTAGGATCGAATTTTAGTGAAATTTTTTAACGATTTTTGTCTAGTTTTCGATATATATTGTACAGAACTATAAACTAAAGCATATTATAACCAAAAATTACTAATTCCAGTTAAATATTTTGAAAACAATTCAACCGTATAGATCCTAATTTATAGACCCATTTTCATTTCTAAATCTAAAAATAGGCTAAATGATGCGATTTTTAAGCTAAAATTTCCATAGTATTTAATGTTGGTATATATCATTTCAAGAATTTCATTCACTTTTACAAAATTTTACGTCTACATTAAAGATTGTCTAAAAATTGGATCTTAAAACATGGAAAAAATCGACTTTTTCCATTAATTTTTTGCCTTACTATGATCGACATTTCAGTGAAATTTTACGTCGATTTTTGAATTTCTTTGGCATTATATTGTTGAAAACAGTAAGATAAAGCAGTTTTTTATCAATAGTTTCTTATTCGAATGAAAAATATTGAAAAAGAAAGTTCAAGTTTTATCATAAGAAAAACTCACAAAAAGTGCTCAAAACACGGAGAAGAACACTTTTTGGTACAAAATTTTCATTTCATTAGGAACGAATTTTAGTGAAATTATTTGACGATTTTTCTCTAGTTTTCGATATATATTGTACAAAACCATAAACTAAGGCATATTATAGCCAAAAATTACTAATTCCAGTTAAATATTTTGAAAAAAATTCAACCGTATAGATCGTAATTTATAGTCCCATTTTCATTTCTAAATCTAAAAATAGGCTAAATGATGCGATTTTTAAGCTACAATTTGCATAGTATTTAATGTTGGTATATATCGTTTCATGAATTTCATTCACTTTTACAATATTTTAGGGCTACATTAAAGATTGTCTAAAAATTGGATCTTAAAACATGGAAAAAATCGACTTTTTCCATTTTTTTTTGGCCATACTGTGATCGACATTTCAGTGAAATTTTACGTCGACTTTTGAATTACTTTGGCATTATATTGTTGAAAACAGTGTAGTAATGCTTAGTTAAGAATATTAAATTTTGTTTAATTAAATAAGATAATGTTTAATGTAAATCATTTACTAATAATTATGAAACTAATTGTTTAAAATGGGTAGGGTTGGTAATACTGAATAGGCTTTGAGAGTGGACTACCCTAAACGGTTTTCAGTCTTGAGGTGGACGCGATACGCGTAAGATTTACAGCCATGTGATCTTAAAGTTAAATTGTTTTGCGCCCTCTCCGACCTAAATATGTTTAGTATAGAATTGAAAAATATTGAAAAAGATAAGTTCATGTTTCATCAAAAGAAAAATGCACAAAAAGTGCTCAAAACACGGAGAAAATAACTTTTTGGTACAAAATTTTCATTTCATTAGGAACTAATTTTACTGAAAATTTTTAACGATTTTTGACTAGTTTTCGCAATATGTTGTACAAAACAATAAACTAAAGCATATTTCAGCCAAAAATTACTAATTCCAGTTATATATTTTGAAAAAAATTCAAACGTATACATCCTAATTTATACTCCCATTTTCATTTCTAAATGTAAAAATAGACTAAATGATGCGATTTTTAAGCTAAAATTTGCATAGTATTTAATGTTGGTATATAATATTTCATGAATTTGATTCACTTTTACAATATTTTAGGTCTACATTAAAGATTCTATGAAAACTAGATCTTAAAACATGGAAAAAAATCGACTTTTTCCATTAATTTTTGGTCTTACTATGATCGTCATTTCAGTGAAATTTTACGTCGACTTTTGAATTACTTTGGCATTATATTGTTGAAAACAGTAAGATAAAGCAGTTTTTTATCAATAGTTTCTTATTCGAATGAAAAATATTGAGAAAGATAAGTTCATATTTTATCATAAGAAAAATGCACAAAAAGTGCTCAAAACACGGAGAAAATCACTTTTTGGTACAAAATTTTCATTTCATTAGGATCGAATTTTAGTGAAATGTTTTAACGATTTTTGTCTAGTTTTCGATATATATTGTACAGAACTATAAACTAAAGCATATTATAACCAAAAATTACTAATTCCAGTTAAATATTTTGAAAAAAATTCAACCGTATAGATCCTAATTTATAGACCCATTTTCATTTCTAAATCTAAAAATAGGCTAAATGATGCGATTTTTAAGCTACAATTTGCATAGTATTTAATGTTGGTATATATCGTTTCATGAATTTCATTCACTTTTACAATATTTTAGGGGTACATTAAAGATTGTCTAAAAATTGGATCTTAAAACATGGAAAAAATCGACATTTCCATTTTTTTTTGGCCATACTGTGATCGACATTTCAGTGAAATTTTACGTCGACTTTTGAATTACTTTGGCATTATATTGTTGAAAACAGTGTAGTAATGCTTAGTTAAGAATATTAAATTTTGTTTAATTAAATAAGATAATGTTTAATGTAAATCATTTACTAATAATTATGAAACTAATTGTTTAAAATGGGTAGGGTTGGTAATACTGAATAGGCTTTGAGAGTGGACTACCCTAAACGGTTTTCAGTCTTGAGGTGGACGCGATACGCGTAAGATTTAGAGCCATGTGATCTTAAAGTTAAATTGTTTTGCGCCCTCTCCGACCTAAATATGTTTAGTATAGAATTGAAAAATATTGAAAAAGATAAGTTCATGTTTCATCAAAAGAAAAATGCACAAAAAGTGCTCAAAACACGGAGAAAATAACTTTTTGGTACAAAATTTTCATTTCATTAGGAACTAATTTTACTGAAAATTTTTAACGATTTTTCACTAGTTTTCGCAATATGTTGTACAAAACAATAAACTAAAGCATATTTCAGCCAAAAATTACTAATTCCAGTAATATATTTTGAAAAAAATTCAACCGTATACATCCTAATTTATACTCCCATTTTCATTTCTAAATGTAAAAATAGACTAAATGATGCGATTTTTAAGCTAAAATTTGCATAGTATTTAATGTTGGTATATAATATTTCATGAACTTGATTCACTTTTACAATATTTTAGGTCTACATTAAAGATTCTATGAAAACTAGATCTTAAAACATGGAAAAAATCGACTTTTTCCATTAATTTTTGGCCTTACTATGATCGTCATTTCAGTGAAATTTTACGTAAACTTTTGAATTACTTTGGCATTATATTGTTGAAAACAGTAAGATAAAGCAGTTTTTTATCAATAGTTTCTTATTCGAATGAAAAATATTGAGAAAGATAAGTTCATGTTTTATCATAAGAAAAATGGACAAAAAGTGCTCAAAACACGGAGAAAATCACTTTTTGGTACAAAATTTTCATTTCATTAGGATCGAATTTTAGTGAAATGTTTTGACGATTTTTGTCTAGTTTTCGATATATATTGTACAAAACTATAAACTGAAGCATATTATAGCCAAAAATTACTAATTCCAGTTAAATATTTTGAAAAAAATTCAACCGTATAGATCCTAATTTATAGTCAAATTTTCATTTTTAAATCTAAAAATAGGTTAAATGATGCGATTTTTAAGCTACAATTTGCATAGTATTTACTATTGGTATATATCATTTCATGAATTTCATTCACTTTTACAATATTTTAGGGCTACATTAAAGATTGTCTAAAAATTGCATCTTAAAACATGGAAAAAATCGACTTTTTTCATTAATTTTTTGCCTAACTATGATCGACATTTCAATAAAATTTTACGTCGATTTTTGAATTACTTTGGCATTATATAGTTGAAAACAGTAAGATAAAGCAGTTTTTTATCAACAGTTTCTTATTCGAATGAAAAATATTGAAAAACATAAGTTGATGTTTTATCAGAAAAAATGCACAAAAAGTGCTCAAAACACAGAGAAAATCACTTTTTGGTACAAAATTTTCATTTCATTAGAATCAAATTTTAGTGACATTTTTGTACAATTTTTTCTAGTTTTCGGTATATATTGTACAAAATCATAAACTAAAGCATATTATAGCCAAAAATTGCTAATTCCAGTTAAATATTTTGAAAAAAATTCAACCGTATAGAGCCTAATTTATAGTCAAATTTTCATTTTTAAACCTAAAAATAGGCTAAATGATGCGATTTTTAAGCTACAATTTCAGTGTAATTTTACGTCGACTTTTGAATTACTTTGGCATTATATTGTTGAAAACAGTAAGATAAAGCAGTTTTTTATCAATAGTTGCTAATAGAATTGAAAAATATTGAGAAAGATAAGTTCATGTTTTATCATAAGAAAAATGCACAAAAAGTGCTCAAAACACGGAGAAAATCACTTTTTGGTACAAAATTTTATTTCATTAGGATCCAATTTTAGTGAAATTTTTTAACGATTTTTGTCTAGTTTTCGATATATATTGTACAGAACTATAAACTAAAGCATATTATAACCAAAAATTACTAATTCCAGTTAAATATTTTGAAAACAATTCAACCGTATAGATCCTAATTTATAGACCCATTTTCATTTCTAAATCTAAAAATAGGCTAAATGATGCGATTTTTAAGCTAAAATTTCCATAGTATTTAATGTTGGTATATATCATTTCAAGAATTTCATTCACTTTTACAAAATTTTACGTCTACATTAAAGATTGTCTAAAAATTGGATCTTAAAACATGGAAAAAATCGACTTTTTCCATTAATTTTTTGCCTTACTATGATCGACATTTCAGTGAAATTTTACGTCGATTTTTGAATTTCTTTGGCATTATATTGTTGAAAACAGTAAGATAAAGCAGTTTTTTATCAATAGTTTCTTATTCGAATGAAAAATATTGAAAAAGATAAGTTCAAGTTTTATCATAAGAAAAACTCACAAAAAGTGCTCAAAACACGGAGAAGAACACTTTTTGGTACAAAATTTTCATTTCATTAGGAACGAATTTTAGTGAAATTATTTGACGATTTTTCTCTAGTTTTCGATATATATTGTACAAAACCATAAACTAAGGCATATTATAGCCAAAAATTACTAATTCCAGTTAAATATTTTGAAAAAAATTCAACCGTATAGATCGTAATTTATAGTCCCATTTTCATTTCTAAATCTAAAAATAGGCTAAATGATGCGATTTTTAAGCTACAATTTGCATAGTATTTAATGTTGTATATATCGTTTCATGAATTTCATTCACTTTTACAATATTTTAGGGCTACATTAAAGATTGTCTAAAAATTGGATCTTAAAACATGGAAAAAATCGACTTTTTCCATTTTTTTTGCCATACTGTGATCGACATTTCAGTGAAATTTTACGTCGACTTTTGAATTACTTTGGCATTATATTGTTGAAAACAGTGTAGTAATGCTTAGTTAAGAATATTAAATTTTGTTTAATTAAATAAGATAATGTTTAATGTAAATCATTTACTAATAATTATGAAACTAATTGTTTAAAATGGGTAGGGTTGGTAATACTGAATAGGCTTTGAGAGTGGACTACCCTAAACGGTTTTCAGTCTTGAGGTGGACGCGATACGCGTAAGATTTACAGCCATGTGATCTTAAAGTTAAATTGTTTTGCGCCCTCTCCGACCTAAATATGTTTAGTATAGAATTGAAAAATATTGAAAAAGATAAGTTCATGTTTCATCAAAAGAAAAATGCACAAAAAGTGCTCAAAACACGGAGAAAATAACTTTTTGGTACAAAATTTTCATTTCATTAGGAACTAATTTTACTGAAAATTTTTAACGATTTTTGACTAGTTTTCGCAATATGTTGTACAAAACAATAAACTAAAGCATATTTCAGCCAAAAATTACTAATTCCAGTATATATTTTGAAAAAAATTCAAACGTATACATCCTAATTTATACTCCCATTTTCATTTCTAAATGTAAAAATAGACTAAATGATGCGATTTTTAAGCTAAAATTTGCATAGTATTTAATGTTGGTATAATATTTCATGAATTTGATTCACTTTTACAAATTTTAGGTCTACATTAAAGATTCTATGAAAACTAGATCTTAAAACATGGAAAAATCGACTTTTTCCATTAATTTTTGGCCTTACTATGATCGTCATTTCAGTGAAATTTTACGTAACTTTTGAATTACTTTGGCATTATATTGTTGAAAACAGTAAGATAAAGCAGTTTTTTATCAATAGTTTCTTATTCGAATGAAAATATTGAGAAAGATAAGTTCATGTTTTATCATAAGAAAAATGACAAAAAGTGCTCAAAACACGGAGAAAATCACTTTTTGGTACAAAATTTTCATTTCATTAGGATCGAATTTTAGTGAAATGTTTTGACGATTTTTGTCTAGTTTTCGATATATATTGTACAAAACTATAAACTGAAGCATATTATAGCCAAAAATTACTAATTCCAGTTAAATATTTGAAAAAAATTCAACCGTATAGATCCTAATTTATAGTCAAATTTTCATTTCTAAATCTAAAAATAGGCTAAATGATGCGATTTTTAAGCTACAATTTGCATAGTATTTAATGTTGTATATATCATTTCATGAATTTCATTCACTTTTACAATATTTTAGGGGTACATTAAAGATTGTCTAAAAATTGATCTTAAAACATGGAAAAAATCGACTTTTTCCATTAATTTTTTGCCATACTATGATCGATATTCAGTGAAATTTTACGTCGATTTTTGAATTACTTTGGCATTATATTGTTGAAAACAGTAAGATAAAGCAGTTTTTTTATAATAGTTTCTTATTCGAATGAAAAATATTGAAAAGATAAGTTCAAGTTTTATCAAAGTGCTCAAAACAAAGAGAAAATCACTTTTTGGTACAAAATTTTCATTTCAATAGAAATTAATTTTATGAAATTTTTGACGACTTTTGTCTAGTTTTCGTATATATTTTACAAAACCATAAACTAAAGCATATTATAGCAAAAATTAGTAATTCCAGTTAAATATTTTGAAAAAAATTCAACCGTATAGATCCTAATTTATGGTCCCATTTTCATTTCTAATGATGCGGTTTTTTAGCTAAAATTTGCATAGTATTTAATGTTGGTATATATGTATCATTTATGAATTTCATTCAGTTTTTACAATATTTTAGGGCTTCATTAAAGCATGTCTAAAAATTGGATCTGAAAACATGGAAAAAATCGACTTTTACTTTTTCCATCAATTTTTTCCTTAATATGATCGACATTTCATTGAAATTTTATGCGATTTTTGAATTATTTTGGCATTATATTGTTGAAAACAGTAAGATAAAGCAGTTTTTTATCCATTGATTGAAAAAATATTGAAAAAGATAAGTTCAGGTTTCATCATAGGTAAAATGCACAAAAAGTGCTCAAAACACGGAGAAGAACACTTTTTGGTACAAAATTTTCATTTCATTAGGAACGAATTTTAGTGAAGTTTTGACGATATTGTCTAGTTTCGATATATATTGTACAAAACCATAAACTAAGGCATATTATAGCCAAAAATTACTAATTCCAGTTAAAATTTTGAAAAAAATTCAACCATATAGATCGTAATTTATAGTCCCATTTTCATTTTTAAATCTAAAAATAGGCTAAATGATGCGATTTTTAGCTAAAATTTCCATAGTATTTAATGTTGGTATATATCATTTCAAGAATTTCATTCACTTTTACAAAATTTTACGTCTACATTAAAGATTGTCTAAAAATTGGATCTTAAAACATGGAAAAAATCGACTTTTTCCATAATTTTTTGCCTTACTATGATCGACATTTCAATGAAATTTACGTCGATTTTTGAATTTCTTTGGCATTATATTGTTGAAAACAGTAAGATAAAGCAGTTTTTTATCAATAGTTTCTTATTCGAATGAAAAATATGAAAAGATAAGTTCAGTTTTATCATAAGAAAAACTCACAAAAAGTGCTCAAAACACGGAGAAGAACACTTTTGGTACAAAATTTTCATTTCATTAGGAACGAATTTTAGTGAAATTATTTGACGATTTTTCTCTAGTTTTCGATATATATTGTACAAAACCATAACTAAGGCATATTATAGCCAAAAATTACTAATTCCAGTTAAATATTTGAAAAAAATTCAACCGTATAGATCGTAATTTATAGTCCCATTTTCATTTCTAAATCTAAAAATAGGCTAAATGATGCGATTTTTAAGCTAAATTTCCATAGTATTTAATGTTGGTATAATCATTTCAAGAATTTCATTCACTTTTACAAATTTTAGGTCTACATTAAAGATTGTCTAAAATTGGATCTTAAAACATGGAAAAAATCGACTTTTTCCATAATTTTTTGCCTTACTATGATCGACATTTCAGTGAAATTTTACGTCGATTTTGAATTTCTTTGGCATTATATTGTTGAAACAGTAAGATAAAGCGTTTTTTATCAATAGTTTCTTATTCGAATGAAAAATATGAAAAAGATAAGTTCAAGTTTTTATCTAAGAAAAAAACTACAAAAATTGCTCAAAACACGCGGAAGAACACTTTTTGTACAAAATTTTCATTTCATTAGGACGAATTTTAGTGAAATTTTTTGACGATTTTCTCTAGTTTTCGATATAATTGTACAAAACCATAAACTAAAGGCATATTATAGCCAAAAATTACTAATCCAGTTAAATATTTTGAAAAAATTCAACCGTATAGATCGTAATTTATAGTCCCATTTTCATTTCTAAATCTAAAAATAGGCTAAATGATGCGAATTTTTAAGCTAAAATTTGCATATTTATGTTGGTGTATAATCATTTCATGAATTTCATTCACTTTTACAATATTTCGGGCTACATTAAAGATTGTCTAAAATTGGATCTTAAAACATGGAAAAAATCGACTTTTCCATTAATTTTTTGCCTTACTATGATCGACATTTCAGTGAAATTTACGTCGATTTTTGAATTACTTTGGCATTATATTGTTGAAAACAGTAAGATAAAGCAGTTTTTTATCAATAGTTCTTTTCGAATGAAAAATATTGAGAAAGATAAGTTCATGTTTTATTATAAGTTTTAAAAATTTGTGCGAATGTACTTAATGAAAATGCCCCTCCTGTCTCGAGAGAATGGAATCTAACCTAGGTGCGAATTTCTTAACGGTCGATCCCTGAACTGTTTTTCCCTCTTGTTTTGGTTCATTTGTGTTTCTGTATCCACCCGAGGAGGATGCCAGTGGGCGTCGAAACTGTCGTGGAAATAAACTCTGTCTATTAGAGTGGGTTTTTATTTTCATATTTTTCCATTAATTTTTTGCCTTACTATGATCGACATTTCAGTGAAATTTTACGTCGATTTTTGAATTACTTTGGCATTATATTGTTGAAAACAGTAAGATAAAGCAGTTTTTTATTAATAGTTTCTTATTCAAATGAAAAATATTGAAAGAGATAAGTTCAAGTTTTATCAAAAAGTGCTCAAAACACAGAGAAAATCACTTTTTGGTACAAAATTTTCATTTCAATAGAAATTAATTTTAATTAAATTTTTTGACGACTTTTGTCTAGTTTTCGATATATATTTTACAAAACTATAAACTAAAGCATATTATAGCCAAAAATTAGTAATTCCAGTTAAATATTTTGAAAAAAATTCAACCGTATAGATCCTAATTTATGGTCCCATTTTCATTTCTAAATGATGCGGTTTTTTAGCTAAAATTTGCATAGTATTTAATGTTGGTATATATGTATCATTTTATGAATTTCATTCAGTTTTACAATATTTTAGGGCTACATTAAAGCTTGTCTAAAAATTGGATCTGAAAACATGGAAAAAATCGACTTTTACTTTTTCCATCAATTTTTTGCCTTACTATGATCGACATTTCATTGAAATTTTATGTCGATTTTTGAATTATTTTGGCATTATATTGTTGAAAACAGTAAGATAAAGCAGTTTTTTATCAATTGTTGCTAATAGGATTGAAAAATATTGAAAAAGATAAGTTCATGTTTCATCATAAGTAAAATGCACAAAAAGTGCTCAAAACACGGAGAAGAACACTTTTTGGTACAAAATTTTCATTTCATTAGGAACGAATTTTAGTGACGTTTTTGACGATTTTTGTCTAGTTTTCGATATATATTGTACAAAACCATAAACTAAGGCATATTATAGCCAAAAATTACTAATTCCAGTTAAAATTTTGAAAAAAATTCAACCGTATAGATCGTAATTTATAGTCAAATTTTCATTTCTAAATCTAAAAATAGGCTAAATGATGCGAATTTTAAGCTACAATTTCAGTGTAATTTTACGTCGACTTTTGAATTACTTTGGCATTATATTGTTGAAAACAGTAAGATAAAGCAGTTTTTTATCAATAGTTGCTAATAGAATTGAAAAATATTGAGAAAGATAAGTTCATGTTTTATCATAAGAAAAATGCACAAAAAGTGCTCAAAACACGGAGAAAATCACTTTTTGGTACAAAATTTTCATTTCATTAGGATCCAATTTTAGTGAAATTTTTTAACGATTTTTCTCTAGTTTTCGATATATATTGTACAGAACTATAAACTAAAGCATATTATAACCAAAAATTACTAATTCCAGTTAAATATTTTGAAAACAATTCAACCGTATAGATCCTAATTTATAGACCCATTTTCATTTCTAAATCTAAAAATAGGCTAAATGATGCGATTTTTAAGCTAAAATTTCCATAGTATTTAATGTTGGTATATATCATTTCAAGAATTTCATTCACTTTTACAAAATTTTACGTCTACATTAAAGATTGTCTAAAAATTGGATCTTAAAACATGGAAAAAATCGACTTTTTCCATTAATTTTTTGCCTTACTATGATCGACATTTCAGTGAAATTTTACGTCGATTTTTGAATTTCTTTGGCATTATATTGTTGAAAACAGTAAGATAAAGCAGTTTTTTATCAATAGTTTCTTATTCGAATGAAAAATATTGAAAAAGATAAGTTCAAGTTTTATCATAAGAAAAACTCACAAAAAGTGCTCAAAACACGGAGAAGAACACTTTTTGGTACAAAATTTTCATTTCATTAGGAACGAATTTTAGTGAAATTATTTGACGATTTTTCTCTAGTTTTCGATATATATTGTACAAAACCATAAACTAAGGTATATTATAGCCAAAAATTACTAATTCCAGTTAAATATTTTGAAAAAATTCAACCGTATAGATCGTAATTTATAGTCCCATTTTCATTTCTAAATCTAAAAATAGGCTAAATGATGCGATTTTTAAGCTACAATTTGCATAGTATTTAATGTTGATATATATCATTTCATGAATTTCATTCACTTTTACAATATTTTAGGGGTACATTAAAGATTGTCTAAAAATTGTATCTTAAAACATGGAAAAATCGACTTTTTCCATTAATTTTTTGCCTTACTATGATCGATATTTCAGTGAAATTTTACGTCGATTTTTGAATTACTTTGGCATTATATTGTTGAAAACAGTAAGATAAAGCAGTTTTTTATTAATAGTTTCTTATTCGAATGAAAAATATTGAAAGAGATAAGTTCAAGTTTTATCAAAAAGTGCTCAAAACAAAGAGAAAATCACTTTTTGGTACAAAATTTTCATTTCAATAGAAATTAATTTTAATGAAATTTTTTGACGACTTTTGTCTAGTTTTCGATATATATTTTACAAAACCATAAACTAAAGCATATTATAGCCAAAAATTAGTAATTCCAGTTAAATATTTTGAAAAAAATTCAACCGTATAGATCCTAATTTATGGTCCCATTTTCATTTCTAAATGATGCGGTTTTTTAGCTAAAATTTGCATAGTATTTAATGTTGGTATATAGTATCATTTTATGAATTTCATTCAGTTTTACAATATTTTAGGGCTTCATTAAAGCATGTCTAAAAATTGGATCTGAAAACATGGAAAAAATCGACTTTTACTTTTTCCATCAATTTTTGCCTTAATATGATCGACATTTCATTGAAATTTTATGTCGATTTTTGAATTATTTTGGCATTATATTGTTGAAAACAGTAAGATAAAGCAGTTTTTTATCAATTGATTGAAAAATATTGAAAAAGATAAGTTCAGGTTTCATCATAGGTAAAATGCACAAAAAGTGCTCAAAACACGGAGAAGAACACTTTTTGGTACAAAATTTTCATTTCATTAGGAACGAATTTTAGTGAAGTTTTTGACGATATTTGTCTAGTTTTCGATATATTGTACAAAACCATAAACTAAGGCATATTATAGCCAAAAATTACTAATTCCAGTTAAATATTTTGAAAAAAATTCAACCATATAGATCGTAATTTATAGTCCCATTTTCATTTTTAAATCTAAAAATAGGCTAAATGATGCGATTTTTAAGCTAAAATTTCCATAGTATTTAATGTTGGTATATATCATTTCAAGAATTTCATTCACTTTTACAAAATTTTACGTCTACATTAAAGATTGTCTAAAAATTGGATCTTAAAACATGGAAAAAATCGACTTTTTCCATTAATTTTTGCCTTACTATGATCGACATTTCAATGAAATTTTACGTCGATTTTGAATTTCTTTGGCATTATATTGTTGAAAACAGTAAGATAAAGCAGTTTTTTATCAATAGTTTCTTATTCGAATGAAAAATATTGAAAAAGATAAGTTCAAGTTTTATCATAAGAAAAACTCACAAAAAGTGCTCAAAACACGGAGAAGAACACTTTTTGGTACAAAATTTTCATTTCATTAGGAACGAATTTTAGTGAAATTATTTGACGATTTTTCTCTAGTTTTCGATATATATTGTACAAAACCATAAACTAAGGCATATTATAGCCAAAAATTACTAATTCCAGTTAAATATTTTGAAAAAAATTCAACCGTATAGATCGTAATTTATAGTCCCATTTTCATTTCTAAATCTAAAAATAGGCTAAATGATGCGATTTTTAAGCTAAATTTCCATAGTATTTAATGTTGGTATATATCATTTCATGAATTTCATTCACTTTTACAAAATTTTAGGTCTACATTAAAGATTGTCTAAAAATTGGATCTTAAAACATGGAAAAAATCGACTTTTTCCATTAATTTTTTGCCTTACTATGATCGACATTTCAGTGAAATTTTACGTCGACTTTTGAATTACTTTGGCATTATATTGTTGAAAACAGTAAGATAAAGCAGTTTTTTATCAATAGTTTCTTATTCGAATGAAAAATATTGAAAAGATAAGTTCATGTTTCATCAAAGAAAAATGCACAAAAAGTGCTCAAAACACGGAGAAAATAACTTTTTGGTACAAAATTTTCATTTCATTAGGAACTAATTTTACTGAAATTTTTAACGATTTTTACTAGTTTTCGCAATATGTTGTACAAAACAATAAACTAAAGCATATCAGCCAAAAATTACTAATTCCAGTTATATATTTTGAAAAAAATTCAAACCGTATACATCCTAATTTATACTCCCATTTTCATTTCTAAATGTAAAAATAGACTAAATGATGCGATTTTTAAGCTAAAATTTGCATAGTATTTAATGTTGGTATATATATTTCATGAATTTGATTCACTTTTACAAAATTTTAGGTCTACATTAAAGATTCTATGAAAACTGGATCTTAAAACATGGAAAAAATCGACTTTTTCCATTAATTTTTGGCCTTACTATGATCGACATTTCAGTGAAATTTTACGTCTTTTGAATTACTTTGGCATTATATTGTTGAAAACAGTAAGATAAAGCAGTTTTTTATCAATAGTTTCTTATTCGAATGAAAAATATTGAAAAGATAAGTTCAGTTTTATCATAAGAAAAATCACAAAAAGTGCTCAAAACACGGAGAAAATCACTTTTTGGTACAAAATTTTCATTTCATTAGGACGAATTTTAGTGAAATTTGACGATTTTTCTCTAGTTTTCGATATATATTGTACAAAACTATAAACTAAGTATATTATAGCCAAAAATTACTAATTCCAGTTAAATATTTTGAAAAAAATTCAACCGTATAGATCTAATTTATAGTCCCATTTTCATTTCTAAATCTAAAAATAGGCTAAATGATGCGATTTTTAAGCTACAATTTGCATAGTATTTAATGTTGATATATATCATTTCATGAATTTCATTCACTTTTACAATATTTTAGGGGTACATTAAAGATTGTCTAAAAATTGTATCTTAAAACATGGAAAAAATCGACTTTTTCCATTAATTTTTTGCCTTACTATGATCGATATTTCAGTGAAATTTTACGTCGATTTTTGAATTACTTTGGCATTATATTGTTGAAAACAGTAAGATAAAGCAGTTTTTTATTAATAGTTTCTTATTCGAATGAAAAATATTGAAAGAGATAAGTTCAAGTTTTATCAAAAAGTGCTCAAAACAAAGAGAAAATCACTTTTTGGTACAAAATTTTCATTTCAATAGAAATTAATTTTAATGAAATTTTTTGACGACTTTTGTCTAGTTTTCGATATATTTTACAAAACCATAAACTAAAGCATATTATAGCCAAAAATTAGTAATTCCAGTTAAATATTTTGAAAAAAATTCAACCGTATAGATCCTAATTTATGGTCCCATTTTCATTTCTAAATGATGCGGTTTTTTAGCTAAAATTTGCATAGTATTTAATGTTGGTATATATGTATCATTTTATGAATTTCATTCAGTTTTACAATATTTTAGGGCTTCATTAAAGCATGTCTAAAAATTGGATCTGAAAACATGGAAAAAATCGACTTTTACTTTTTCCATCAATTTTTTGCCTTAATATGATCGACATTTCATTGAAATTTTATGTCGATTTTTGAATTATTTTGGCATTATATTGTTGAAAACAGTAAGATAAAGCAGTTTTTTATCAATTGATTGAAAAATATTGAAAAAGATAAGTTCAGGTTTCATCATAGGTAAAATGCACAAAAAGTGCTCAAAACACGGAGAAGAACACTTTTTGGTACAAAATTTTCATTTCATTAGGAACGAATTTTAGTGAAGTTTTTGACGATATTTGTCTAGTTTTCGATATATATTGTACAAAACCATAAACTAAGGCATATTATAGCCAAAAATTACTAATTCCAGTTAAATATTTTGAAAAAAATTCAACCATATAGATCGTAATTTATAGTCCCATTTTCATTTTTAAATCTAAAAATAGGCTAAATGATGCGATTTTTAAGCTAAAATTTCCATAGTATTTAATGTTGGTATATATCATTTCAAGAATTTCATTCACTTTTACAAAATTTTACGTCTACATTAAAGATTGTCTAAAAATTGGATCTTAAAACATGGAAAAAATCGACTTTTTCCATTAATTTTTTGCCTTACTATGATCGACATTTCAATGAAATTTTACGTCGATTTTTGAATTTCTTTGGCATTATATTGTTGAAAACAGTAAGATAAAGCAGTTTTTTATCAATAGTTTCTTATTCGAATGAAAAATATTGAAAAAGATAAGTTCAAGTTTTATCATAAGAAAAACTCACAAAAAGTGCTCAAAACACGGAGAAGAACACTTTTTGGTACAAAATTTTCATTTCATTAGGAACGAATTTTAGTGAAATTATTTGACGATTTTTCTCTAGTTTTCGATATATATTGTACAAAACCATAAACTAAGGCATATTATAGCCAAAAATTACTAATTCCAGTTAAATATTTTGAAAAAAATTCAACCGTATAGATCGTAATTTATAGTCCCATTTTCATTTCTAAATCTAAAAATAGGCTAAATGATGCGATTTTTAAGCTAAAATTTCCATAGTATTTAATGTTGGTATATATCATTTCAAGAATTTCATTCACTTTTACAAAATTTTAGGTCTACATTAAAGATTGTCTAAAAATTGGATCTTAAAACATGGAAAAAATCGACTTTTTCCATTAATTTTTTGCCTTACTATGATCGACATTTCAGTGAAATTTTACGTCGATTTTTGAATTTCTTTGGCATTATATTGTTGAAAACAGTAAGATAAAGCAGTTTTTTATCAATAGTTTCTTATTCGAATGAAAAATATTGAAAAAGATAAGTTCAAGTTTTATCATAAGAAAAACTCACAAAAAGTGCTCAAAACACGCGGAAGAACACTTTTTGGTACAAAATTTTCATTTCATTAGGAACGAATTTTAGTGAAATTTTTTGACGATTTTTCTCTAGTTTTCGATATATATTGTACAAAACCATAAACTAAGGCATATTATAGCCAAAAATTACTAATTCCAGTTAAATATTTTGAAAAAAATTCAACCGTATAGATCGTAATTTATAGTCCCATTTTCATTTCTAAATCTAAAAATAGGCTAAATGATGCGAATTTTAAGCTAAAATTTGCAGTATTTAATGTTGGTGTATATATCATTTCATGAATTTCATTCACTTTTACAATATTTTAGGGCTACATTAAAGATTGTCTAAAAGTTGGATCTTAAAACATGGAAAAAATCGACTTTTTCCATTAATTTTTTGCCTTACTATGATCGACATTTCAGTGAAATTTTACGTCGATTTTTGAATTACTTTGGCATTATATTGTTGAAAACAGTAAGATAAAGCAGTTTTTTATCAATAGTTTCTTATTCGAATGAAAAATATTGAGAAAGATAAGTTCATGTTTTATTATAAGTTTTAAAAATTTGTGCGAATGTACTTAATGAAAATGCCCCTCCTGTCTCGAGAGAATGGAATCTAACCTAGGTGCGAATTTCTTAACGGTCGATCCCTGAACTGTTTTTCCCTCTTGTTTTGGTTCATTTGTGTTTCTGTATCCACCCGAGGAGGATGCCAGTGGGCGTCGAAACTGTCGTGGAAATAAACTCTGTCTATTAGAGTGGGTTTTTATTTTCATATTTTTCCATTAATTTTTTGCCTTACTATGATCGACATTTCAGTGAAATTTTACGTCGATTTTTGAATTACTTTGGCATTATATTGTTGAAAACAGTAAGATAAAGCAGTTTTTTATTAATAGTTTCTTATTCAAATGAAAAATATTGAAAGAGATAAGTTCAAGTTTTATCAAAAAGTGCTCAAAACACAGAGAAAATCACTTTTTGGTACAAAATTTTCATTTCAATAGAAATTAATTTTAATTAAATTTTTTGACGACTTTTGTCTAGTTTTCGATATATATTTTACAAAACTATAAACTAAAGCATATTATAGCCAAAAATTAGTAATTCCAGTTAAATATTTTGAAAAAAATTCAACCGTATAGATCCTAATTTATGGTCCCATTTTCATTTCTAAATGATGCGGTTTTTTAGCTAAAATTTGCATAGTATTTAATGTTGGTATATATGTATCATTTTATGAATTTCATTCAGTTTTACAATATTTTAGGGCTACATTAAAGCTTGTCTAAAAATTGGATCTGAAAACATGGAAAAAATCGACTTTTACTTTTTCCATCAATTTTTTGCCTTACTATGATCGACATTTCATTGAAATTTTATGTCGATTTTTGAATTATTTTGGCATTATATTGTTGAAAACAGTAAGATAAAGCAGTTTTTTATCAATTGTTGCTAATAGGATTGAAAAATATTGAAAAAGATAAGTTCATGTTTCATCATAAGTAAAATGCACAAAAAGTGCTCAAAACACGGAGAAGAACACTTTTTGGTACAAAATTTTCATTTCATTAGGAACGAATTTTAGTGACGTTTTTGACGATTTTTGTCTAGTTTTCGATATATATTGTACAAAACCATAAACTAAGGCATATTATAGCCAAAAATTACTAATTCCAGTTAAATATTTTGAAAAAAATTCAACCGTATAGATCGTAATTTATAGTCATTTTCATTTCTAAATCTAAAAATAGGCTAAATGATGCGAATTTTAAGCTACAATTTCAGTGTAATTTTACGTCGACTTTTGAATTACTTTGGCATTATATTGTTGAAAACAGTAAGATAAAGCAGTTTTTTATCAATAGTTGCTAATAGAATTGAAAAATATTGAGAAAGATAAGTTCATGTTTTATCATAAGAAAAATGCACAAAAAGTGCTCAAAACACGGAGAAAATCACTTTTGGTACAAAATTTTCATTTCATTAGGATCCAATTTTAGTGAAATTTTTTAACGATTTTTCTCTAGTTTTCGATATATATTGTACAGAACTATAAACTAAAGCATATTATAACCAAAAATTACTAATTCCAGTTAAATATTTGAAAACAATTCAACCGTATAGATCCTAATTTATAGACCCATTTTCATTTCTAAATCTAAAAATAGGCTAAATGATGCGATTTTTAAGCTAAAATTTCCATAGTATTTAATGTTGGTATATATCATTTCAAGAATTTCATTCACTTTTACAAAATTTTACGTCTACATTAAAGATTGTCTAAAAATTGGATCTTAAAACATGGAAAAAATCGACTTTTTCCATTAATTTTTTGCCTTACTATGATCGACATTTCAGTGAAATTTTACGTCGATTTTTGAATTTCTTTGGCATTATATTGTTGAAAACAGTAAGATAAAGCAGTTTTTTATCAATAGTTTCTTATTCGAATGAAAAATATTGAAAAAGATAAGTTCAAGTTTTATCATAAGAAAAACTCACAAAAAGTGCTCAAAACACGGAGAAGAACACTTTTTGGTACAAAATTTTCATTTCATTAGGAACGAATTTTAGTGAAATTATTTGACGATTTTTCTCTAGTTTTCGATATATATTGTACAAAACCATAAACTAAGGTATATTATAGCCAAAAATTACTAATTCCAGTTAAATATTTTGAAAAAAATTCAACCGTATAGATCGTAATTTATAGTCCCATTTCATTTCTAAATCTAAAAATAGGCTAAATGATGCGATTTTTAAGCTACAATTTGCATAGTATTTAATGTTGATATATATCATTTCATGAATTTCATTCACTTTTACAATATTTTAGGGGTACATTAAAGATTGTCTAAAAATTGTATCTTAAAACATGGAAAAAATCGACTTTTTCCATTAATTTTTTGCCTTACTATGATCGATATTTCAGTGAAATTTTACGTCGATTTTTGAATTACTTTGGCATTATATTGTTGAAAACAGTAAGATAAAGCAGTTTTTTATTAATAGTTTCTTATTCGAATGAAAAATATTGAAAGAGATAAGTTCAAGTTTTATCAAAAAGTGCTCAAAACAAAGAGAAAATCACTTTTTGGTACAAAATTTTCATTTCAATAGAAATTAATTTTAATGAAATTTTTTGACGACTTTTGTCTAGTTTTCGATATATATTTTACAAAACCATAAACTAAAGCATATTATAGCCAAAAATTAGTAATTCCAGTTAAATATTTTGAAAAAAATTCAACCGTATAGATCCTAATTTATGGTCCCATTTTCATTTCTAAATGATGCGGTTTTTTAGCTAAAATTTGCATAGTATTTAATGTTGGTATATATGTATCATTTTATGAATTTCATTCAGTTTTACAATATTTTAGGGCTTCATTAAAGCATGTCTAAAAATTGGATCTGAAAACATGGAAAAAATCGACTTTTACTTTTTCCATCAATTTTTTGCCTTAATATGATCGACATTTCATTGAAATTTTATGTCGATTTTTGAATTATTTTGGCATTATATTGTTGAAAACAGTAAGATAAAGCAGTTTTTTATCAATTGATTGAAAAATATTGAAAAAGATAAGTTCAGGTTTCATCATAGGTAAAATGCACAAAAAGTGCTCAAAACACGGAGAAGAACACTTTTTGGTACAAAATTTTCATTTCATTAGGAACGAATTTTAGTGAAGTTTTTGACGATATTTGTCTAGTTTTCGATATATATTGTACAAAACCATAAACTAAGGCATATTATAGCCAAAAATTACTAATTCCAGTTAAATATTTTGAAAAAAATTCAACCATATAGATCGTAATTTATAGTCCCATTTTCATTTTTAAATCTAAAAATAGGCTAAATGATGCGATTTTTAAGCTAAAATTTCCATAGTATTTAATGTTGGTATATATCATTTCAAGAATTTCATTCACTTTTACAAAATTTTACGTCTACATTAAAGATTGTCTAAAAATTGGATCTTAAAACATGGAAAAAATCGACTTTTTCCATTAATTTTTTGCCTTACTATGATCGACATTTCAATGAAATTTTACGTCGATTTTTGAATTTCTTTGGCATATTGTTGAAAACAGTAAGATAAAGCAGTTTTTTATCAATAGTTTCTTATTCGAATGAAAAATATTGAAAAGATAAGTTCAAGTTTTATCATAAGAAAAACTCACAAAAAGTGCTCAAAACACGGAGAAGAACACTTTTTGGTACAAAATTTTCATTTCATTAGGAACGAATTTTAGTGAAATTTGACGATTTTCTCTAGTTTTCATATATATTGTACAAAACCATAAACTAAGGCATATTATAGCCAAAAATTACTAATTCCAGTTAAATATTTTGAAAAAAATTCAACCGTATAGATCGTAATTTATAGTCCCATTTTCATTTCTAAATCTAAAAATAGGCTAAATGATGCGATTTTTAAGCTAAAATTTGCATAGTATTTAATGTTGGTATATAATCATTTCAGAATTTCATTCACTTTTACAATATTTTAGGTCTACATTAAAGATGTCTAAAAATTGGATCTTAAAACATGGAAAAAATCGACTTTTTCCATTAATTTTTTTGCCTTACTATGATCGACATTTCAGTGAAATTTTACGTCGACTTTTGAATTACTTTGGCATTATATTGTTGAAAACAGTAAGATAAAGCAGTTTTTTATCAATAGTTTCTTATTCGAATGAAAAATATTGAGAAAGATAAGTTCATTTTCATCAAAAGAAAAATGCACAAAAAGTGCTCAAAACACGGAGAAAATAACTTTTTGGTACAAAATTTTCATTTCATTAGGATCGAATTTTACTGAAATTTTTAACGATTTTTGACTAGTTTTTATATATTGTACAAAACAATAAACTAAAGCATATTATCAGCCAAAAATTACTAATTCCAGTTAAATATTTTGAAAAAAATTCAACGTATACATCCTAATTTATACCCATTTCATTTCTAAATGTAAAAATAGACTAAATGATGCGATTTTTAAGCTAAAATTTGCATAGTATTTAATGTTGGTATATAATATTTCATGAATTTGATTCACTTTTACAATATTTTAGGTCTACATTAAAGATGTCTAAAAACTAGATCTTAAAACATGGAAAAAATCGACTTTTTCCATTTTTTTGGCCTTACTGTGATCGCATTTCAGTGAAATTTTACGTCGACTTTTGAATTACTTTGGCATTATATTGTTGAAAACAGT
>JAJOZX010019970.1:0-5000 GCA_023014485.1 Bathynomus jamesi
CAGACTGGCGACCCTTACCAGGGAAGAAGAAGATTTATAAAAGAAGATTTATAAAAGAAGATATCAGGATAAAACCATTTGACCGGCGTGTCACGACTTCTAGTTCGTAACATCCACCCTTGACCGGTGTGTCACGACTCCAAGTTCTCTACGCCTAGTTTTTCATCCAAGAACAAGTGGCCAGCAAGACACGTCTTCAGGACACGTCTCTAAGGATTTTCCCCATAGAAAATTTTGTTAAGTACATTTTGTTTTCTAAGTATTTATAAACACTTGAAAAGTCAGTATTATTAACGTTAATAATGAGTATTAAGTCAGAATTTAACAAGAAACACAGTGAACACTTCAGACATAGTGATACTTTTCCTTAGTGTAACAGAGAGTTAATTGTAATAGAGAGTTAATTGTAATAGAGAGTTAATTGTAATAGAGAGTTAATTGTAATAGAGAGTTATTGTAACAGAGAGTTAATTGTAACAGAGAGTTATTGTAACAGAGAGTTTAATTGTAACAGAGTTAATTGTAACAGAGAGTTAATTGTAACAGAGAGTTAATTGTAACAGAGAGTTAATTGTAACAGAGAGTTAATTGTAACAGAGAGTTAATTGTAACAGAGAGTTAATTGTAACAGAGAGTTAATTGTAACAGAGAGTTAATTGTAACAGAGAGTTAATTTCAAAAGGAGTTAATTTCAAAAGAGAGTTAATTTCAAAAGAGAGTTAATTTCAAAAGAGAGTTAATTTCAAAGAGAGTTATTTCAAAAGAGAGTTAATTTCAAAAGAGATTTAATTTCGTTATTTTCACTGTTATATTCAGTATAGAATAATTTTATGTATCAAAAATAGTATCGTACCTTCGTGTACATTAGAGTGAAATGTCGTTTACATTTTATATTTTTGTTTGCAAATTTTTTCAATACTGAATTGAATTGACTTGCAAATTAAGAGAGAGAGTGTTTATAGAGAGTTTATAGATGTAGAGAGATATTTGAAGTCAGTTTTAGTTGCAAAGAAGTTGCAAGTCAGTTTTGAAGTCAGTTTTAGCTGCAAAGAAGTTGCAAGTCAGTTTGAAGTCAGTTTTAGTTGCAAAGAATTGCAGTCAGTTTTGAAGTCAGTTTTAGTTGCAAAGAAGTTGCAAGTCAGTTTTTGAAGTAAGTTTAGTTGCAAGAAGTTGCAAAGAAGTTTTGAAGTCAGTTTTAGTTGCAAAGAAGTTGCAAGTCAGTTTTCGTTGCAAAGAAGTTGCAAGTCAGTTTTTGAAGTCAGTTTTCGTTGCAAAGAAGTTGCAAGTCAGTTTTGAAGTCAGTTTTCGTTGCAAAGAAGTTGCAAGTCAGTTTTGAAGTCAGTTTTCGTTGCAAACAAATTGCAAGTCAGTTTTGAATTCAGGTTTCGTTGCAAACAAGTTGCAAGTCAGTTTTGAAGTCAGTTTCGTTGCAAACAAGTTGCAATTCAGTTGAAGTCAGGTTTCGTTGCAAAGAAGTTGCAAGTCAGTTTGAGTCAGTTTTCGTTGCAAATAAGTTGCAAGTCAGTTTTGAAGTCAGTTTTCGTTGCAAAACAAGTTTGCAAGTCAGTTTTGAAGTCAGTTTTCGTTGCAAATAAGTTGCAAGTCAGTTTTATTTGCAATAAGTTGCAAATCAGTTTCCAATTGGTTGCATCCAAAAGGGATAACCAACCCCAGAGATATAGAGGATACTTGACAAGCGTTCATGTTAGATAGTTTAAGTTTCAGAATACTTGCAAGCGTTAAGTTAGACAATTAAGTTTCAAAAATACTTGATAAGAGGTCAAGTCAGAAGGTTGCGCCAAAAGGGACAACCGCCCCAGAGATTTATAGAATACTTGATAAGAGGTCAAGTCAGAAGGTTGCGCCAAAAGGGACAACCGCCCAGAGATTTATAGAAATACTTGATAAGAGGTCAAGTCAATAGGTTGCGCCAAAAGGACACCGCCCCAGAGATTTATAGAAATACTTGATAAGAGGTCAAGTCAGAAGGTTGCGCCAAAAGGGACAACCGCCCCAGAGATTTATAGAAATACTTGATAAGAGGTCAAGTCAGAAGGTTGCGCCAAAAGGGACAACCGCCCCAGAGATTTATAGAAATACTTGATAAGAGGTCAAGTCAATAGTGCATCCAAGGGGACAACCGCCCCAGTTTGAAGAAGCCAGTTTTGAAGAAGCCAGTTTTGAGAAGAAGTTTTGAAGAAGCCAGTTTGAAGAAGCCAGTTTTGAAGAAGCCAGTTTTGAAGAAGCCAGTTTTGAAGAAGCAGTTTTGAAGAAGCCAGTTTTGAAGCAGTTAGTTTGAAGCAGTTAGTTTTTGAAGCAGTTAGTTTTGAAGCAGTAGTTTTGAAGCAGTTAGTTTTGAAGCAGTTAGTTTTGAAGCAGTTAGTTTTGAAGCAGTTAGTTTTGAAGCAGTTAGTTTTTGAAGCAGTTAGTTTTGAAGCAGTTAGTTTGAAGCAGTTAGTTTTGAAGCAGTTAGTGTTGAAGCAGTTAGTTTTGAAGCAGTTAGTTTTGAAGCAGTTAGTTTTGAAGCAAGTTATTGAAGCAGTTAGTTTTGAAGCAGTTAGTTTGAAGCAGTTAGTTTTGAAGCAGTTAGTTTTGAAGCAGTTAGTTTTGAAGCAGTTAGTTTGAAGCAGTTAGTTTTGAAGCAGTTAGTTTTAGAAGTCAGTTTTTTAAGTCCCAGTCATTTCAATGCAGTCAATTGAATTCAACTTTTTCTTTGTAAGTTAAGAGAATTTAAGTTAAGAGAATTTAATTTAGGAAAATGTAATTTAAGAATTTAATTCAACTTTTTTTAAAGATAATTTAATCAACCTGAATTGACCGGGTTGCGTCTTTAGTTAACCTTTCTTTGTTTTGTTGTAAGAAGGAAATGGACCGATTTGTCTTCTTTTCATGCCATTGTTGCATATAAAAATATATAGGTAAAATGACATATTTATTGTTGGCAACCAAAACCGTTTTACAAATGTTGGTAACGAGTTTTATAATTATTGCGATTATATGATGACAGAAATAGTGTAATAATTAATCGATCATGTACCTAATTTATCTTGCTCTGTATGGTCGGGAAATTTACCCGTAGGACGCACACCCTAAATTTCAGTTGTGTTTATTCTTTTTTGTCATTTAATTTTAATAAAACTTCTACACAATAAAACATGTATTATCATATGCAAACAAGTTTTCAGACTAAAATATCAAATAATTCAGTCTATCAACATTTAACGAAAGAGTAATTTTTCTACTTAACATGCAAAAATTATTAAACCTTTTTAATATTTTTTTTTAGTATATAAAAAATAATTTTTAATGTAAAATTTACCTGAAATTATTAAAAGAAAAGATGTTCGAAATGCTTTCCTTCCATTTCAATAAACTTTTTATTCTTGGCCGAAACTCATCTAAGGATCGATTACTTTTATTTTTAAGAATATTATAAAATTATGTTTAGCTCATTAAAATGCATAAATTGATTTATATTTTTAATTTGTATTCTTAACTTTCTTAATTCAATTATCGTACCGATACTTCTGGTTAATGTTCATATAGTTCATATATAGCTAGGAATGTTACTAGTCGAATTTAATTCCATCTTCAAAAATTCAATTTTTAAACCGTGAGATTTACTTTCATCAATTGTAAGTCCTCTAAGTACATTTCTTTGTATTACCTTAATACGTGGAACTGATTTAATTAAATACTTAAATACTATTGAATTTAAAGGATTTTATAATAATAATGATAATAATAATAACAACAATAATTGACTCAAAAGATTTTATAACCCTAAAACCCATCTTAAATTATTATACATTATTTTTAAACTTTGTTAATCCAAAAACCTTCCAATCTCTACACATAACACGCATGTATGCACACTATATATACTATATATACAAACCTTATTCTAAAATCATTCGATATCACAAACTATTTCATAGCGTGTAGGTGCTAACTCTGCTATTTATATAGTCCTAAGCCTTTTTGCTTACTATATATAAATTTTTGCTCAGCATTTATTCAGTTAATTTAAGAATCCTCTCCGCTAGTCTGTCCCTCAAAGTTACGATACACTTTGTATCTAATACACACAAATACACACGACCACAGGTCTATACATCATCCATTACGTAATTCGATTTTTTACCTACAATAGTCAATAAAATTAGTTATAGACTGCACGATCAGGGTACTTTGGAAATAATTTATATATTTTCTTTTACCTACTATTCATTATGTACATAATTTTTTCCCACAGAAAAATAAAAATTTGTAAAAAAATTTAACAATATCTTTCTTTGTCTAGCGTAATTGTTTGTCTAAAATTGAAGTATTAATCTTTGAATTTTTTTATTATATAATAACTCACTTGCTCTGTATAAAAATTTGTAATGTAAAGAAAAAAAATTCGTCATCTAACTTGAAGTAGTTAGGATGTTATTTTCTCATTTGTATTGTATTAATGGTACCCTATTAGATTATTGTATAAATATCTTTTTTTTTAAAGGGGAGAGCAATGTAAAAATGAAATGAATAATCAATATTCATTTTTACATAAGAACCAAAATCGCTTAACGCGAGTTTGGATAATAATTTTACTTGTGGCTTCCTATTTTTGATCGTGTCAAAACCCTACGATCTACCATATAACTCTTTGCCTCTAATTCGTTCTTGTAAATCTTCCTAATAATGCTTTGTATTATACGTACAAAATTCAATAACTATGACGTCATAAAGTAACTTAATTCTCTTCACGTTTTCCATACCTTGAACACTGAATCACGTGTTTAGTATTTGGACATCTTCCGTATTGAATGTATGGTAAATTCCTTAATAATAATAATAATAATAATAATAAAAAAAGAAAAAGAAACTTCATTCTCTATACATCATTAGTTATGTTGTTTCCTACCTATTGTCTACTGATACCTATCAACCTATCAGTCCATATTTTCGCGTCTCTATATTACGCACACAACCCATTGGATTATGTACATGTAAAA
>JAJOZX010019970.1:7500-32586 GCA_023014485.1 Bathynomus jamesi
TGCAATGACCGCGCAGTATATAAATGAATAGAAACGACATAAGTATTAAGGAACGTTTCTGCACACGAGGAGGAGAGATAACGAAATAATGAAAAATGAGGCGAACCGCCTGGGAATCGAACCCAGGCCTTCCAATTGCCGGTCGGACGCTCTACCATTATGCTACGGACCTCACTCAATCACAAATCGAAATTCTCCCAAATAGGGCAGAAACCAATGCCCTCAGAGAGCACCCTCGCAAATCGTGAATATGCGCAAATAACTGCAATGACCGCGCAGTATATAAATGAATAAAACGACATAAGTATTAAGGAACGTTTCTGCACAAGAGGAGGAGAGATAACGAAATAATGAAAAATGAGGCGAACCGCCTGGGAATCGAACCCAGGGCCTTCCAATTGCCGGTCGGACGCTCTACCATTATGCTACGGACCTCACTCAATCACAAATCGAAATTCTCCCAAATAGGGCAGAAACCAATGCCCTCAGAGAGCACCCTAGGATCCACTCATGGCTGGTCTACCTAACTGTGTTCGTGTATTGTGTATGTCCTCCGTGGTGGCGGAGGGGACCTACAATTTTACGTGGGTTCCGAACCACAAGAACATAAGAAATTTATGTAAAAACTGCCGGTAAATTGGCAACGACCAATTTTTACGAAACTAAATAATTATCAATTTTAAACTAATTAATTATCGATTTAAAACTAAAGATAGAATCTCACTATATCTATTTATAAAGGACATGCAAATATATCGGATCCAAAGAATCCAGTCAATTTCATTACGGTATCCATCAAGTCACGGTCCATATCGATAGCGGACCAAGTCAAAATTTACAACCATATACATTACATATATACACTTACGAGAAAAAGAGTAGGTGTGGCTGTAAAGACTGTACAGTAATGTAGAAATGTGTGTGCACCCTTTTGGGTCTCCCATTTGAAGGTGTTTGTGGGGCAAGTGAAGATCATGAGTTTTTCAATACCTCACAGTACTATGGGGGGCACCGCTCGGCAGAGGAATATCTTTAAATGGGGTGTGTAAGGACAGAGAGTATCCCCTAACCCAAGACGCTGCCTCCCTATATCCCACAACACTTGTGTTGAGCTGTGGGATCTATCTCCAGAAAGCCTTAATTTTACTACCTTAAACTATACCCTTTCTATCAACATATGCGTCTAATCGATTTTTAAACATGTTTATAGACGTGCTACTATTACTTCTACTGGCAAACTATTCCAGCTATTTACTATTCTATGCGTAAAAAGTTTTTCGCAACTGCTGTCTCGAACCTTCTACTTGTCAACTTACACCCGTTATTTCTAGTCCTATTATATTGAGATATTTCGAAAAAGCTATCTCTATCTACGTTATCGAACCCATTCATAATTTTGAAAACCTGGATTAGATCACCCCTTAACTCCTGGTCTCGAGTGTTGTCAATTTTAACTCCTTAAGCCTATCCTCGTACGATATATATATATGTATATATATATATATATATATATATGTGTGTATATATATATATATTTATATTAGTAATGTAGCGGATGTCATTTTTTTCACATCCGCGGATGCGGATGAGGATGTTTGATTTCAACATCCGCGGATGCGGATGCGGATGTCTACATTTTCGTTATTTTTAGGATATATTCGAGATTTGTTGTGTTTAACGTATGTAATAAGTTATTATATAGAAGAGCTGTAGCTATAATGTAGTATAATTGATTAATTGTACAAAATTGCTGTACTTTTCTCTGAACATATAAAATAATATCAAGCATCTAACTAATATAGAAATCAATTAGTGAATTCGTCTGCAAATAAATTCGTTATATTTTGTTGAGTTTCAGCCACAATTAGAAACCATAATTGTGTTACCAGGATGCGGGACGTGAACCCAACTCAAATGCACCCCACCGACCTCTTTCCCCAACCTCCACCTTATAGAAAGAGATCTTTAATTAGCTTGATAACTATTTATATTAAGTTTAAAGTTTTATTAGGCATATTTATAAATGATAATTAAAATAAAGTAAACTAAGATGTTCATCGTTTAATGTTCAAACTTAATTATAGGAAGGTTATGCTTAAGGAACATTAATTTTTCTGCCTTTTCTGCTGCCAGTCTGTTTCTCTTTTCATCATATATTAATCCAGCACTGCTAAATAATCTCTCGCTTGGTACGTTTGTTGGAGGACAGGCTAAATGTTTCCTTACAAGTTTACTGAAGTATGGATAGATATTCTGCGTATTTTTCCACCAACTAATAGGATTGTCACATGCAGCCAGGCGTTTTTCTTGGTGATAGCTCTCGATCATTTTTACTACATATTTTGACATCGCGTAGGTCTCGTCATTGCTGCTTGACTCAAGAAACTGAGAGACAGATTCTGTGATAGATTTGCTTGTTGAAGGTGTTGGTTCTGTCACTGAAACTTTTATTCTTTTGGTGTGTGGCGAAGCGACAGATTCAAGAGATTGAAGCTCTTGAACTGCTTTGCCAAGTGATGATTTAACTCGTTCTAATGTACTAGGTGAAATAACTTAGCTTTGTAACGTGGATCTAAGTAGGTTGCAAGAGAGTAACTTCATACAAGAACAGCCTCTCGTCTTGTCGCTTGCATCACTTTTGCGCACAATGAACTAGTTCTATTAATATAGTAGAATTTGATAATTTCCGCTTATTAATGACATTTTATCTCAACGGTCCACATCCGCACGACATCCGCAGTCCAAAGTGCGGATGGATGCGGATGCGAGAAAGTGTGCGGATGTTCCGCGGATGCGGATGGAACCTACATCACTAATATATATATACATGTGGGAATGAACTCAGAATGGTTCCCTGAGTTTTTTATGTATGTATGTATGTATATATATGTATATGTATGTATATATATGTATGTATGTATATAATATATATATATATATATATATATATATAATAATATATATACACACACACATGTGTGTATGTATATATATATATATATATATCCCCGCAAGGGGGTTCTAAGCTCGTGCTCTTGAGTGCTCTTTGTGCTCGTTTGTACATGCTTGTTCCTGGAGGTTTCACGTGCGCCTTCCCGGCCCTAGCACCCAAGGATGATGGGGCTCGACCCTGCAGTCCTTGTCATCCTTGGTCTTTTTCCACTTCGACTGTCCCCTCCACTCTTTCTTTTTCCTCTGCCTTTCCTCTCACTTTTTTGTTTTTCTGCCGAGATATGCCCTTTTAAATAGAGGCGAATCGGTTCTTCCCGAACTTACAAAAAAAAAAAAAAAAAAAATATATATATATATATATATATATATATATGTATGTAGTATGTATGTATGTATATATATACACATGTATGTATGTATATATATATATATATATATATATATATATATATATATATATGTAAAAAGCGAACAATGAACAATAGTTTTATGTTCGAATGTCCATTTTTACGTTAGAAGCCAAAATCGCAGAAGCGAGTTTTGGGTAAAATTTCGATTTGTAATAATGACTTATACACTATGACGTCACAAAATAACTTTATTCTCTTTACGTTCCCACTTTGTGTCTCTAATTCGTTCTTGTAAATCTTCCTAACAATGATTCGTACTCTACGTACAAATTCAATAACTATGACGTCCCATTTTCCCGCCATTAATTTCCCTTCATCATATCTCTAGTATTCAATGTATGAAAATTTATATATCATCATAATAAAACTGTACACCCTCTAGAAGTCATTATTTATATGTTATGTAGTATAAATATAATTCTTACATTCATATCTTATCTTGACCAATTATCCAATATAAATCTTATTAAATAATCATCTGTACTCGTGTCAGTCATGAAATGCAAAACTTTTGCCTTCGTTCTAAAACGCAAAAATACGTTCTCGTATTATTTTTTTCATTTCTATTTTTAATTATTTGACCTCCCGAGATGAACTCGAAAATGCTGAGGGTAAGTGATCGAATTTCGCGAACTTGCATATTCGAACGCTCAAAGGTTAAAATACCTCCTCTCGCTTTGATTTCAAATTTAATATTATCATGCGTTATGTTATATCATGTATGTCATGTCTCATGTACTTGTGTTGTACTAATAACCATATAATCTAACCATATATCTAACCATGGTAAACGATGTAATGTACTTCAATGAAATTATAATTAACTGTAATATTTTAATTTAATATAATGTAATGTACTTTAATGAAACTGTACTTAATGATGTAATGTACTAAATAACGTAGTCAATGTACTTTAATGAAATTGTAGTTAACGATAATAAATGAATTGATAATTATAATCAAAGTTACAGTAGACCAAAATTACAATGTACTCAATGTCCGACCCGACATTATGTCGCCATAAGGAATGTCGAATCGGCAATACTGTTGTATGTATTATTTTATTATTATTTTCCGTTGTGATAAATTTTGATATGCTTTCTACTTTGCCAAATAATTGATAACCTGTTCTTTTTAAAATCTCATAATCATTTTTTTAGATTTAGCTGAATAATGAATCCTGAGTAACTTTTGCCATGTCATGTTTTGTATACATTCTTTCTTCATTATAAATGTTGAAGTCATGTCTTGCCTAAGCATTTAATTGTAAATCTTAAACCTTTAATTTTTACTCATATGCATATTTTAGTGTAAAGGTGCATAGTTCAATTTCCACTTTTAGTTAACTTGGCAGATCATGATAACATCAGATCTGAAAATACGCAGTTTAAGATAAAAATATGGCTTCATCTTCAAATATCTTGTTTATTCGTTTAAACCTTACACAGCTAAAAGATTTACTTTATTTTTCAAATATTGTGCAAAAATAATACAGCCTGTTCAACATTTAATAATGATGATGTTAGTATAATTGGGGTATATAAAGCCCACCAATTTCTTCCATGTTTGTTCTGATACCAACTACGAGGCTGAGCATTACCTGTAACAGTTTAGGAGTAAAACACAGTAAGAAAAAGTCTTTACCTTCTCCTTCGAGCCGTGCGCTCTTCAGAAAACTTAGTCATTAGAATCTCCGGATAAGCTACAAGAAGAATCGGAGAGAAACCCCAAAGAATTTAATAAGCCTCTCAGAATCCTCCGAGCCACTAAAGAAGAACTCGGAGTAGTATAGAAGAAACTACTGCAAGTAACAGATCCGTTGCTGCCTCCTAACCAGAACCCCCGTCGACTTCGAACCAACCCAGGGCCATAGACGGAGGGGTTAACATTGTGGCGACCCTTTACCAGGATAAGAAAAAGATTTTAACAAGAAGATTTTAAGAAGAGGCCACTCTTTGGCCAAGAAGAAATTACCCTGCATCAGGATAAACACATAGAAGAAGAGGATCTTAACAACTGGCGACCCTTTAACCAGGATCTCCACGACTCCAGGATTCTTCCAGTCCTCCAGACCCTTTAACCAGGATCTTCACGACTCCAGGATTCTTCCAGTCCTCCAGCCCCTTTAACCAGGATCTCCACGACTCCAGGATTCTTCCAGTCCTCCAGACCCTTTAACCAGGATCTCCACGACTCCAGGATTCTTCCAGTCCTCCAGACCCTTTAACCAGGATCTTCACGACTCCAGGATTCTTCCAGACCCTGGAACCAGAACCAACACCCAGTTGACCGGCGTGTCACGACTTCGAGTTCGTCACATCCACCCGTGAACCGGTGCGTTACGACTCCAAGTTCTTCACGCCTACTTGTCATCTAGGAACAAGTGGCCAGCCAGACACGTCTTCAGGACACACCTCAAAAGGATTTCGCCATAGGAATCTTGTTAAGTACAAATCTCTTTTTTAAAAAAACATTTGAAAAATCATTATTATTAACAATTAATATTTAGTATTGAGCCAGAATTTAACACAAAACAGTGAACATTCAGACACCAGTGATACATTTTTTTTTAGTGAAACAGTAAAAGTCACAAAAGTTAATTGTACGAGTTTGTAACACCGAGTTAATTGTAACACCGAGTAATTGTAACACCGAGTTAATTGTAACACCGAGTTAATTGTAACACGAGTTAATTGTAACACCGAGTTAATTGTAACACCGAGTTATTGTAACAGAAGTTAATTGTAACAGAAGTTAATTGTAACAGAAGTTAATTGTAACAGAAGTTAATTGTAACAGAAGTTAATTGTAACAGAAGTTAATTGTACAGAGTTATTTCAGAGAGAATTTCAGTTATTTTCACTGTTATTCAGTATAGAATAATTTTATTTTTATGTATCCCGTACATTTAGAGTGAAATGTTGTTTACCTTTTTTTTATTTTTTGTTTGCAAATTTTTTCAAATTACGGAATTGAATTGACTTGCAAATTAAGAGAGAAGAGTTTAGAGAGAGTTTACAGAGAGTTTACAGATTTAGAGAGATTTTGAAGTCATTTTTGAAGTCTTTTTGAAGTAATTTTGAAGTCATTTTTTGAAGTCAGTTTTTCAAGTCAGTCGGTTGCACCAAGAGGGTCAACCAAAACAGAGGTTAATCGTCTCACTGATAAAGATCAAATGCAGTCATTTCCATTTTTAGTTAATCTTTACTTGAAGCAGGTTCAAGTTAGACAGCCCATTTCAGTTTCAAGATACTACTTGATAAAAGTTCAAGTCAGTTTCATTTTCAGTTCAGAATACTTGATAGAGGTCAAGTCAGAAGGTTGCGCCAAAACGGCGCCCCCGCCCAGAGATTTATAAAGATACTCGAAGTAGTTTCGAGTCAGTTTTATTTGCAAATAAGTTGCAAATCAAGTTTCAGTTTCAATAGGTTGCATCCAAGAGGGACAACACCCCCAGAGAGATTTATTTCAAGTCAGAGTTATTATTCCAAGTCAGAGTGATTCATTCCAAGTCATTTTATTTCAAGTCCCAAGTCGAAGTTTTCAATGCAGTCAATTGAATTCAACTTTTCCTTTGTAATTTCAGAAAAAATGTAATTTAGAATTAATTCAACCTTTTTTTTTGTTGTTCAAAAGAATTTAATTCAACCTTTTTTGTGTTTGTGAGAAGAAAATTGACCTATCTGTCTTTTCTTGTCATGTCATTATTGCGTATATAAATATATAGGTGAAATGACATTTTGTTGTTTGTAACCCAAACAGTTTTTACAATTGTTTGTAACGATTTGGTAATCATTGTAATGTATACGTGATAATAATAGTTGGTAACAATTAATCGATCATGTACCTAATTTATCCTGCTCTGTACGATCGGGAAATTTACCCGTATGAATTTCAGTCATTTAATTTTTAATAAAACTTCTACGCATAAAACAGATGTATTTGTCTATATGCAAACAAGTTTTCAGACTAAAAATATCAAATATTCAAATTCTATCAACATTCACGAAAAAGTATAATTTTTCTACTTCACCTTCAAAAATTATTAACCTTTTTAATATTTTTTTATTATTATATAAAAAATATTTTAATATAAAAATTCAATTGACATTATTAAAGAAAGATTGTTCGAAATGCTTCCCTTTCATTTCAATAACTTTTTATTCCTGATCGAAATTCATCTATGATTCGATTTACTTTTATTTTTTTAGAATATTATAAAATTGTATTTAGCTCGTTGAAATGCATAATTGATTTATGTTTTTTAATTTGTATTTAATTTCTTTGATTCAATTAATCGTGAGTAACTGTCCTTAATTATATTGTACCATTTGTAAAGTATCAAACGAAAATTATAGTCAAATGACATACTACTACAGTATATGATTGTGAATTTCAGTAGTCGAATTTAATCTGTGTCTCGAAATTATAAAATACACACTTTGTACCCAATAAACATAATACACATTTTGACCACAGGTCTATACATCATCCACCACGTAATTCGATTTTTTTACCTACAACAGTCATAAATGCATGCACACTATTATACTATATATACACAAACCTCATACTCAAATCATTGGAATATCACAATAAAACTATTTCATTACGTAAATGCCAACTATGCGATTCAGTCTAATCAATTTTTGCATTCATGCATTTATACAGTTAATTTAACAATCCTATCAGCTAAATCTGTCTCTCGAAATTATCAGCTACACCCTTTATACCTAGTACACAAAATACACACTAGACCATAGGTCTATACATCATCCATTACGTAATTCTATTTTTTACCTACATAGTCAATAAAAATTAGCTTATAGATTGTGCGATTTACGTTTTTCCATTTTTATCTACTCTATTCATGTACGTAATTTTTCCCACAGAAAAATAAAATTTTGAAAAAAAAAAAAAAAAAAATTAAAATATCATTGTTTGTCTAACTTAATTGTTTGTCTAAACTAAAGTTTTAAGCTTTGAATTCCTTTATATTATATAATAACTCACTTGTCTGTATAAAACGTAATGTAAAGAAAAATTCGTCACCTAACTTGAATTAGTTAGGATGTTATTTTCTCATTTGTATTGTATTAATGGTACCCTATTAAATTATTGTATAAATATCATTTTAAAAGGGGAGAGTAATGTAAAAAGCGAACAATGAACAATAGTTTTATGTTCGAATGTCCATTTTTACGTTAGAAGCCAAAATCGCAGAAGCGAGTTTTGGTAAAATTTCGATTTGTAATAATGACTTATACACTATGACGTCACAAAATAACTTTATTCTCTTTACGTTCCCACTTTGTGTCTCTAATTCGTTCTTGTAAATCTTCCTAACAATGATTCGTACTCTACGTACAAATTCAATAACTATGACGTCCCATTTTCCCGTCATTAATTTCCCTTCATCATATCTCTAGTATTCAATGTATGAAAATTTATATATCATCATAATAAAAACTGTACACCCTCTAGAAGTAATTATTTATATGTTATGTAGTATAAATATAATTCTTACATTCATATCTTATCTTGACCAATTATCCAATATAAATCTTATTAAATAATCATCTGTACTCGTGTCAGTCATGAAATGCAAAACTTTTGCCTTCGTTCTAAAACGCAAAAATACGTTCTCGTATTATTTTTTCATTTCTATTTTTAATTATTTGACCTCCCGAGATGAACTCGAAAATGCTGAGGGTAAGTGATCGAATTTCGCGAACTTGCATATTCGAACGCTCAAGGTTAAAATACCTCCTCTCGCTTTGATTTCAAATTTATAATATTATCATGCGTTATGTTATATCATGTATGTCATGTCTCATGTACTTGTGTTGTACTAATAACCATATAATCTAACCATATAATCTAACCATGGTAAACGATGTAATGTACTTCAATGAAATTATAATTAACTGTAATATTTTAATTTAATATAATGTAATGTACTTTAATGAAACTGTACTTAATGATGTAATGTACTAAATAACGTAGTCAATGTACTTTAATGAAATTGTAGTTAACGATAATAAATGAATTGATAATTATAATCAAAGTTACAGTAGACCAAAATTACAATGTACTCAATGTCCGACCCGACATTATGTCGCCAAAGGAATGTCGAATCGGCAATACTGTTGTTATGTATTTTTATTATTATTTTCCGTTGTGATAAATTTTGATATGCTTTCTACTTTGCCAAATAATTGATAACCTGTTTTTTTTAAAATCTCATAATCATTTTTTAGATTTAGCTGAATAATGAATCCTGAGTAACTTTTGCCATGTCATGTTTTGTATACATTCTTTCTTCATTATAAATGTTGAAGTCATGTCTTGCCTAAGCATTTAATTGTAAATCTTAAACCTTTAATTTTTACTCATATGCATATTTTAGTGTAAAGATGCATAGTTCAATTTCCACTTTTAGTTAACTTGGCAGATCATGATAACATCAGATCTGAAAATACGCAGTTTAAGATAAAAATATGGCTTCATCTTCAAATATCTTGTTTATTCGTTTAAACCTTACACAGCTAAAAGATTTACTTTATTTTCAAATATTGTGCAAAAATAATACAGCCTCTTCAACATTTAATAATGATGATGTTAGTAGAATTGGGGTATATAAAGCCCACCAATTTCTTCCATGTTTGTTCTGATACCAACTACGAGGCTGAGCATTACCTGTAACAGTTTAGAAGTAAAACACAGTAAGAAAACTTTATTTCCTTCGAGCCGTGCGCTCTTCAAAGAACTTAGTCATTAGAATCTCCGATAAACTACAAGAAGAATCGGAGAGAAACCCCAAAGAATTTAATAAGCCTCTCAGAATCCTCCGAGCCACTAAAGAAGAACTCGGAGTAGTATAGAAGAAACTACTGCAAGTAACAGATCCGTTGCTGCCTCCTAACCAGAACCCCCGTCGACTTCCGAACCAACCCAGGGCCATAGACGGAGGGGTTAACATATATATGTATATATGTATGTATATATATACACCATATATATATATATATATATATATAAATAAATAAATATATATATATATATATATATATACACACACATTTAACTGCAATGACCGCGCAGTATATTAACGTATAGAAAACGACGTAAGTATAGAGGAGTGTTCTGCACACGAGGAAGAGAAATAATAAACAAATGAAAAATAAGGCACTGCGCTGTCATTGCAGTTAAATGTACATATTCACGATTTGCGAGGGTGCCCTCTCAAGGCATTGGTTTCTGCCCTATGTAGGAGAATTACAACTTCTGACTATCGTGGCTCCGTAGTGTAGTGGTTAGCACGTCTGACCGGCAAACGGAAGATCCTGGGTTCGATTCCCGGGCGGGTGCCTTATTTTTCATTTGTTTGTTATTTCTCTTCCTCGTGTGCAGAACACTCCTCTATACTTACGTCGTTTCTAACATATATATTATGTATATATACATATGTGTGTATATATATATATATATGTATATATATATGTATATGTATATATATATATATATATATATATATATATTTGTATATGTATATTATATTTGTATATGTATATATATATATATGTGTATATGTATATATATATATATGTATGTATATGTATACATATATATATATATATATATATTTATATATATATATATATAACTGTAAAAAGTGAACAATGAACAATTCCTACACCATCATTATATGGATTCATTGTCTTCATGCAGAACTTATGTTCGTATAGTTTTATGTTGAATGTTCATTTTACATAAGAAACCAAAATCGCCTAAGCGAGTTTTTGGATAGAATTTCGATTTATACTTCTTTATTCATTACTGTATTTCCCTAATTCATCTTAATTCATGTTCTTTTTTGACCGCTATCCTTTATTAATTTATTACTTATTCATTCATCTACCTATTGTCTACTTATGCCCTATCAACTTATCAGTCTATTTTTACTCGTGTCAATCTATGAAACGCAAAACTTTTGCCTTCGTTCGAAAACGTTCTCGTATTATATTTTTTCATTTTTATTTTTAAGTGCGTTCACCCCTAAAGATATTCATAAATGCTTGGTAAGTTATTCTCGAATTCAGCTGACAGACAGAATCGAGCGCTTCAAAGATAAAATACCTCCGATAGCATATTATTTCGTAAATAAATTATCTCGTAAGTGCCATGTACTTTGTATTATATTTCTAAACATCTTAATTGTCTATTAATATGAAACACTGTAAAAACAAAGTTATAGTAACTGTTTAATTATAATTAACTGTAATACTTTTAATTTAATATAATGTAATGTACTTTAATGAAACTGTACTTAATGATGTAATGTACTAAATGACGTAGTCAATGTACTTTAATGGAATTGTAGTTAACGATAATAAATGAATTGGTAATTATAATCATAGTTACAGTAGACCAAAATTACAATATACTCAATGTCCGACCCGACATTATGTCGCCATAAGGAATGTAGAATCGGCAATACTGTTGTTATTTTTTTATTATTTTTCATTTGGAATTAATTTTGATGTGCTTCTACTTTGCCAAATAATTGATGACCTGTTCTTTTTTTAAAATCTCATAATCATTTTTTTAGATTTAGCTGAATAATGAATCCTGAGTAACTTTTGCCATGTCATGTTTTGTATACATTCTTTCTTCATTATAAATGTTGAAGTCATGTCTTGCCTAAGCATTTAATTGTAAATCTTAAACCTTTAATATTTACTCATATGCATATTTTAGTGTAAAGATGCATAGTTCAATTTCCACTTTTAGTTAACTTGGCAGATCGTGATAACATCAGATCTGAAAATACGCAATTTAAGATAAAAATATGGCTTCATCTTCAAATATCTTGTTTATTCGTTTAAACCTTACACAGCTAAAAGATTTACTTTATTTTTAAATATTGTGCAAAAATAATACAGCCTGTTCAACATTTAATAATGATGATGTTAGTATAATTGGGGTATATAAACCCCACCAATTTCTTCCAAGTTCGTTCTGATTCCAACTACGAGGCTGAGCATTACCTGTAACAGTTTAGGAGTAAAACACAGTAAGAAAAAGTCTTTATCTTCTCCTTCGAGCCGTGCTCTCTTCAGAAAACTTAGTCATTAGAATCTCCCGATAAGTCACAAGAAGAATCGGGGAGAAACCTCAAAGAATTTAATAAGCCTCTCAGAATCCTCCAAGCCACTAAAGAAGAACTCGGAGAGTAGTATAGAAGAAACTACTGCAAGTAACAGATCCGTTGCTGCCTCCTAACCAGAACCCCCGTCGACTCAGAACCACCCCAGGGCCATAGACGGAGGGGTTAACATATATATATATATATATACCCATATGTATATGTATATATATATATATACATACATATGTATATATATATATATATTAGATATATATATATATATATATGAATGTATGTATGTATATATATATATACGTATGTATATGTATATATATATACCTATGTATATGTATATATATATATATATATATATATATATATATATATATATGTATATATATATATACCTATGTATATATATATTATATATATTATATGTATATATATATACCTATGTATATATATATATATATATATATATATATATATATATATATATATATATATATGTGTGTGTATATATATATATGTATATATATGTATATATGTATATATATGTGTATATAATATATGTATATGTATATATTATATATATATATGTATATATATATATATGTATATATATATGTATATATATATATATGTATATATATATGTATATTATGTATATGTAATATTATATATGTATATATATATATATGTATATATATGTATATGTATATGTGTATATATATATATATTATATATATATATATATGTATATATAAATATGTATATATAAATATTATATGTATATGTGTATATATTAAATATATATATATATATTTATTTATTATTTTTTTAAGTTCAGGAAGAACCGATTCGCCTCTATTTAAAAGGGCATATCTCAGCGGAAAAAAAAGAAAAAGTGAGAGGAAAGACAGAGGAAAAAGAAAGGGTGGAGGGGACAGCTGAAGTGGAAAAAGACCAAGGATGACAAGGACTGCAGGGTCAAGCCCATCATCCTTGGGTGCTAGGGCCGGGAGGGTGCACATGAAACCTCCAGGAACAAGCACGTACAAACGAGCACAAAGAGCACTCAAGAGCACGAGCTTAGAACCCCTTGCGGGGATATATATATATATACATATGTATATGTACATATATATATGTATATATATATGTATATATATATATGTTAACCCCCCTTTTATGGCCCTGAGTCGGTTCGGATCGACGGGGGTTCTGGTTAGGAGGCTGCAACGGATATTTCTTCTATAACATTCTATAATTCTTTTCGGTCGCCTTAAATGGTGGGTCGCCACTCTGTTAAACCTTTGGCTACAGACTCGCCAGACTGTTATGCCAATATCTTCTATGGTGCTTGGGTTGTCTCTTTCTCTCGCTTATGGGTCGAGATTTATTAATTCTTCTCTTGCTATAATACTCTGATACTTTCTCTTATACTAAAATTATCGACTTTTCTGACTAAGTTCTGAAGAAAGCACGGCTCGAAGGGAAAAATAAAAACTTCTTTTACTTTGGTTTACTTCTCAAAAATTACAGTTAGTACTCTGAATTTACAGGGGTAGAGGTTCGACCTCTTTCGACCATGGCTCAGGCCGGAATCTAAAAATATTAAGAAGGCAAGGGGCCTCTGCCCCCTCCCCGCAGCGAGGCTGCTAACAAAGGAGTCCTAATGAAATGCTAATCTGAAGTCTAATGAAGAAGTGCAATGACGAAGTGCTGTAATTTTACAAGTACATGTATAATATAACTTAAATGTTTGGGGGAACACAGTCGAAGGTTAAGTTTCCCCCCTTTTTTAAACACATCAGATGTTTTGAAAGATTTTCAATAAAAATTAAATAAAAATAAAAACTAATTGGTATTTTTCGCCGAGTCCTCATTAATGAAGGCGATATCATTTCGTAATACTACACATAAGTACAAATTAAGTACACGACTGAGTACGTATTAATTTTGGTTCATTACAATTACGATTACAATTATGGATTACTTCATATTCACTTGTTGTTTAATTACACTTCCATTTTAAAGTACATTCTTACATGATAAATTAAATCATTACATTCAATTACAGTTTCATTGAAGTACATTACATTATATTAAATTAAAGTATTACAGTTAATTACAATTAAACAGTTACTATAACTTTGTTTTGTTTTTTACAGTGTTTCATATTAATAGGCAATTAAGATGTTAAATATAATACAAAGTACATGGCACTTACGAGATAATTTATTTACGAAATAATATGTTATAATGTTATAAATTTGAAATCAGAGCGAACGGAGGTATTTTATCTTTGAGGCGCTCGAATCTGCCAGTCAGCGGAATTCGATTTACTTACCAAGCATCTATGAATATCTTGCGAGGGTTGAACGCACTTGAAAGTAAAAAATAATACGAGAACGTATTTTTTCGTTTTCGAACGAAGGCCTAAAGTTTCGTGCTTCACAAATTGACACGAGTAAACATAGACTGATAAGTTGATAGGGCATAAGTAGACAATAGGCAGATGAATGAATAAGTAATAAAATTAATAAAGGATAGCGGTCAAGAAAGAACATGAATGTAAGAATGAGTATGGTTGAATAATGAGTATGGTTGAATAATAATGTTTATACTACATAACACCAACACATTATTACTAAAGAATTTACCATACATTGAATACAGAATGTCCAAATACTAAGAACGTGATTCAGTGTACAAAGTATGGGAAACGTAAAGAGAATAGTTATTTTATGACGTCATAGTGTATAAGTCATTATTTAGAAAAGATGAATTAGGGAAATACAGTAATGAATAAAGAAGTATAAATCGAAATTCTATCCAAAAACTCGCTTAGGGCGATTTTGGTTTCTTATGAAAAATGAACATTCAACATAAAACTATACTAACATAAGTTCTGCATCAAGACAATGAATCCATATAATGATGGTGTAGGAATTGTTCATTGTTCACTTTTTACAGTATTTCTCCCATAATTGGTATAATACAATAATATAATACAATATAATACAATTGAGAAAATATCATCGAAGTAATTCAAGTTAGATGACGACATTCTTTACAATACAAATTTTATACAGAACGAGTTCGAGTAGTTGAGTTCAATGCAGAGTAATCAAATTTTTAACATGACACTCGCTTAGAGGGCTATGATAAAATATAAAAATTCAAAGATTAAAACTTTACTTTTACAAACAGAATAAAGGATTAATACGTTAATTTAGACAAACAATTAAGTTAGACAAACATTGATATGGTTAAAATTTTTTACAAAATTTTTATTTTTCTGTGGGAAAAATTATGTACATAATGAATAGAGTAAAAGGGAAAAATATAAATTTTAAAGTTCATGGATTTTTCGAGGCTTCCATGATAATACAATTGATAACTAATTTTATTGACTATTGTAGATAAAAAATCGAATTATGTAATGGATGATGTATAGACCTGTGGTCAAGTGTGTATTTGGGTGTATTCGGTGCAAAGTGTGTATTTGGGTGTATTCGGTGCAAAGTGTGTATTTTACAATTTCGAGGGACAGATTAGCTGATAGGATTGTTCAAGTAACTAAATATTCAATGATTTTAGCATAAGGTTTGTATATATATATATAATGTGCATACATGCATTTTTATTGACTGTTGTCGGTACAAATCGAATTACGTAGTGGATGATGTATAGACCTGTGGTCAAATGTGTATTTATGTTTATTGGGTACAAAGGGTGTATTTTATAATTTCGAGACACAGATTAGCTGATAGGATTGTTAAATTAACTGTATAAATGCATGAGCGAGAATTTATATAAAGTAAGCAATATTATTATGTATTATGATGATAATGTTTGCATACGCGTTTTAATGCAAAAGTGACTGGAGGGACGGAACGTAAATGAATTCGAATGTGTCAAAAGTAATAAAATTCACTTAGGATTATAGATTTTACATAATTAATCAGTTACACGTATAAGGTAATTAAAAAAAAGACGTACTTAGAAGACCTTACGAATAATGACAGTAACTCTCACGGTTTTTAAAATTGAATTTCGACACACAATTAAATTCGACTACTAAAATTCATAACCATATACTGTAGTAGTATGTCAATTTGACAAAAATTTTCGTTTGATACCTTACAAATGGTACAATAACAATTTAAGGACAGTTACTCACGATTAATTGAACAAAAGAAAAATAAAAATACAAATTAAAAATATGAATCAATTATGCATTTCAACGAGCTAAATACAATTTTATAATATTCTAAAAAAATAAAAGTAAACGAGCCATTGATGAGTTTCGACCAAGAATAAAAAAGTTATTGAAATGGAAGGGAAGCATTTCGAACAATCTTTTCTTTTAATAATTTCAATTAAATTTTACATTAAAAATATTTTTATATAATAAAAAAAAATATTAAAAGGTTTAATAATTTTTTGCATGTTAAGTAGAAAAATTATACTCTTTCGTTGAATGTTTATAGAATTTGAATTATTTGATTTTTTTAATCTGAAAACTTGTTTGCATATAGACAAATACATCTGTTTTACTGTGTAGAAGTTTTATTAAAATTAAATGACAAAAAAGAACAAACAACTGAAATTTAAGGTATGCGCGATCATACGGGGGAATTGAGTGACTAAGCAGGGGGTATAAGTTTGAAATTGACAACACGTCTTTTCGTGAGCACTTTGCTCTTTTTAAAAAAAAGATTGCTTGTCACACTACTTAGAACAAAAAATTAAAAGAGTTCAACAAACGGAGGGACGGCATGTTCCTCATATACATTACAATAATTACCAAAATCATTACAAACAATTGTAAAAACTGTTTTGGTCACAAACAATGAAATGTCATTTTACCTATATATTTATATACGCAACAATGCATGAAAAGGGAAAGACAAATCGGTGAATTTCCGTCTTACAAACAAAGAAAAGGTTAAACCAAAGTCGCAACCCGGTCAATTCAGGTTGAATTTAATTCTCTTTTACAACACCAAAAATAGGTCGAATTAAATTCTCTTTTACAACAAAAAAAAGGTTGAATTAAATTCTCTTGAACAACAAAAAAAGGTTGAATTCAATTGACTGCATTGAAAACTTGGGACTTGAAAACTAACTTCGACTTAAAAACTAACTTTGACTTGAACTCTCTAACTTCAAATAAAACTCTCTAACTTCAAATAAAACTCTCTAACTTCGAATAAAACTCTCTAACTTCGAATAAAACTCTCTAACTTCGAATAAAACTCTCTAACTTCGAATAAAACTCTCTAACTTCGAATAAAACTCTGACTTCGAATAAAACTCTGACTTCGAATAAAACTCTGACTTCGAATAAAACTCTGACTTCGAATAAAACTCTGACTTCGAATAAAACTCTGACTTCGAATAAACTCTGACTTCGAATATAACTCTGACTTCGAATATAACTCTGACTTCGAATATAACTCTGACTTCGAATATAACTCTGACTTCGAATATAACTCTGACTTCGAATATAACTCTGACTTCGAATATAACTCTGACTTCGAATATAACTCTGACTTCGAATATAACTCTGACTTGAACTCTATCAAGTATTCTGAAACTGAAAATGAAACTTAACTGTCTAACTTGAACGCTTGTCAAGTGAAGATTAACTGAAAATGGAAAATGACTGCACTTGATCTTTATCAAGTGGAGACGATTAACCTCTGTTTTGGTTGACCCTCTTGGTGCAACCTTCTGACTTGAAAAACTGACTTCAAAAAATGACTTCAAAAATTACTTCAAGTATCTTTATAAATCTCTGGGGTTTGGTTGTCCCTTTTGGTTACAACCAACTGAAACTGTCTGAAAACTGAAAATGGAACTTGAAACTGCTTCAAGTAACTCTATAACTCTATAAACTCTCTATAAACTCTCTCTCTCTTAATTTGCAAGTCAATTCAATTCAGTAATTGAAAAAAAATTTGCAAACAAAAATATAAAATGTAAACAACATTTCACTCGAATGTACGGGAAGGTACATAAAATAAAATTATTCTATACTGAATATAACAGTGAAAATAACTCTGAAATTAACTCTCTTTGAAATTAACTCTGAAATTAACTCTCTTTGAAATTAACTCTCTTTGAAATTAACTCTCTTTGAAATTAACTCTCTTTGAAATTAACTCTCTTTGAAATTAACTCTCTTTGAAATTAACTCTCTTGAAATTAACTCTCTTGAAATTACTGTTTCAATAAAAACAAATGTATCACTGGTGTCTGAAGTGTTCACTGTGTTTTGTGTTAAATTCTGGCTCCATACTAAATATTAACTGTTAATAATGCTGACTTTTCAAGTGTTTATAAATTTCTTAAAAGCAAACAAACTCTGTACTTAATAAAATTTTCTATGGGGAAATCCTTGAGACGTGTCCTGAAGACGTCTTCCTGGCTACTTCTTCTTCGATGAAAACTAGGCGTGGAGAACTTGGAGTCGTGACACACCGGTTCAAGGGTGGATGTTACGAACAAGAAGTCGTGACACGCCGGTCAAATGGTTTTATCCTGGTAAAGGGTAATTTTTATCTTGGCCAAAGAGTGGCCTCTTCTTAAAATCTTCGTTTTTAAAATCTTCTTGTTTTTAAAATCTTCTTGTTTTTAAAATCTTCTTCTAATCCTGGTAAAGGGTATGGAAGACTGGAAGAATCCTGGAGTCGTGAAGATCCTGGTTAAAGGGTCGGAAATTGGTAGACCCCATATCATCTTCTTCTTATCCTGGCTATGGGTCGCCAAACTGTTAACCCCCCTTTTATGGCCCTGAGTCGGTTCGGATCGACGGGGGTTCTGGTTAGGAGGCTGCAACGGATATTTCTTCTATAACATTCTATAATTCTTTTCGGTCGCCTTAAATGGTGGGTCGCCACTCTGTTAAACCCTTGGCTACAGACTCGCCAGACTGTTATGCCAATATCTTCTATGGTGCTTGGGTTGTCTCTTTCTCTCGCTTATGGGTCGACAATTATTAATTCTTCTCTTGCTATAGTACTCTGATACTTTCTCTTATACTAAATTATCGACTTTTCTGACTAAGTTTCTGAAGAGAGCACGGCTCGAAGGGAAAAATAAAAACTTCTTTTACTTTGGTTTACTTCTCAAAAATTACAGTTAGTACTCTGAATTTACAGGGGTAGAGGTTCGACCTCTTTCGACCATGGCTCAGGCCGGAATCTAAAAATATTAAGAAGGCAAGGGGCCTCTGCCCCCTCCCCGCAGCGAGGCTGCTAACAAAGAAGTCCTAATGAAATGCTAATCTGAAGTCTAATGAAGAAGTGCAATGACGAAGTGCTGTAATTTTACAAGTACATGTATAATATAACTTAAATGTTTGGGGGAACACAGTCGAAGGTTAAGTTTCCCCCCTTTTTTAAACACATCAGATGTTTTGAAAGATTTTCAATAAAAATTTTAAAAAAATAAAAATAAAAACTAATTTGTATTTTTCGCCGTCTACATTTATGAAGGCGATATCATTTCGTAATAGTACACATAAGTACAAATTAAGTACACGACTGAGTACGTATTAATTTTGGTTCATTACAATTACGACTACAATTATGGATTACTTCATATTCACTTGTTGTTTAATTACACTTCCATTTTAAAGTACATTCTTACATGATAAATTAAATCATTACATTCAATTACAGTTTCATTGAAGTACATTACATTATATTAAATTAAAGTATTACAGTTAATTACAATTAAACAGTTACTATAACTTTGTTTTGTTTTTTACAGTGTTTCATATTAATAGACAATTAAGATGTTAAATATAATACAAAGTACATGGCACTTACGAGATAATTTATTTACGAAATAATATGTTATAATGTTATAAATTTGAAATCAGAGCGAACGGAGGTATTTTATCTTTGAGGCGCTCGAATCTGCCAGTCAGCGGAATTCGATTTACTTACCAAGCATCTATGAATATCTTGCGAGGGTTGAACGCACTTGAAAGTAAAAAATAATACGAGAACGTATTTTTTTCGTTTTCGAACGAAGGACTAAAGTTTCGTGCTTCACAAATTGACACGACTAAACATAGACTGATAAGTTGATAGGGCATAAGTAGACAATAGGCAGATGAATGAATAAGTAATAAAATTAATAAAGGATAGCGGTCAAGAAAGAACATGAATGTAAGAATGAGTATGGTTGAATAATGAGTATGGTTGAATAATGAGTATGGTTGAATAATAATGTTTATACTACATAACACCACAACATTATTACTAAAGAATTTACCATACATTGAATACGGAAGATGTCCAAATACTAAGAACGTGATTCAGTGTACAAAGTATGGGAAACGTAAAGAGAATAAAGTTATTTGATGACGTCATAGTGTATAAGTCATTATTTAGAAAAGATGAATTAGGGAAATACAGTAATGAATAAAGAAGTATAAATCGAAATTCTATCCAAAAACTCGCTTAGGCGATTTTGGTTTCTTAGGTAAAAATGAACATTCAACATAAAACTATACGAACATAAGTTCTGCATCAAGACAATGAATCCATATAATGATGGTGTAGGAATTGTTCATTGTTCACTTTTTACATATATAATATATATATACACAGTGCCCCCCATATTACTGTGAGGTATCGAAAAACTCATGATCTTCACTTGCCCCACAAACACCTTGAAATGGGAGACCCAAAATGGGTGCACACACATTCTACTTTACTGTACAGTCTTTACAGCCACACCTACACTTTTCCTCCAAAGTATATATATTGTAATGTATATGTAAATTTTGACTTGGTCCGCAATCGATATGGATCGTGACTTATTTTTCGTTGGCAAGGTACTAGTATTGATGGATATCGTAATGAAATTGACTGGATTCTTTGGATCTGATATATTTGCATGTTGGTTATAAATAGATATAGAGTGTAACATATTTGTGGATAGTAGTCTATTTTGACTTGATCCTCTGGATCCAGAGATTCTATCTTTAGTTTTAAATCGATAATTAATTAGTTTTAAATCGATAATTAATTAGTTTTAAATTGATAATTAATTAGTTATGCAAAAATTGGTCGTTGCCAATGTACAGGCAGTTTTTGCATAAATTTCTTATGTTCTTGTGGTTCGGAACCCACGTAAAAATTGTAGGTCCCCTCCGCCACCACGGAGGACATACACAATTACGAACACACTTAGGTGGACCAACCATGAGTGGATCCTAGGGTCTTTGTTGGTATATATATATATTATATATATATATATACCAACAAAGACCCTAGGATCCACTCATGGTTGGTCCACCTAAGTGTGTTCGTAATTGTGTATGTCCTCCGTGGTGGCGGAGGGGACCTACAATTTTACGTGGGTTCCGAACCACAAGAACATAAGAAATTTATGCAAAAACTGCCTGTACATTGGCAACGACCAATTTTTGCATAACTAATTAATTATCAATTTAAAACTAATTAATTATCGATTTAAAACTAATTAATTATCGATTTAAAACTAAAGATAGAATCTCTGGATCCAGAGGATCAAGTCAAAATAGACTACTATCCACAAATATGTTACACTCTATATCTATTTATAACCAACATGCAAATATATCAGATCCAAAGAATCCAGTCAATTTCATTACGATATCCATCAATACTAGTACCTTGCCAACGAAAAATAAGTCACGATCCATATCGATTGCGGACCAAGTCAAAATTTACATATACATTACAATATATATACTTTGGAGGAAAAGTGTAGGTGTGGCTGTAAAGACTGTACAGTAAAGTAGAATGTGTGTGCACCCATTTTGGGTCTCCCATTTCAAGGTGTTTGTGGGGCAAGTGAAGATCATGAGTTTTTCGATACCTCACAGTAATATGGGGGGCACCGCTCGGCAGAGGAATCTCTTTAAATGGGGTGTGTAAGGACAGAGAGTATCCCCTAACCCAAGATGCTGCCTCCCTATATCCCACAACACTTGTGTTGAGCTGTGGGATCGATCACCACAAAGCCTTACTTTTTACTACCTTAAACTATACCCAATCTATCAACATATTTGTCTAATCGATTTTTAAACATGTTTATAGAAGTGCTACTAATTACTTCTACCGGCAAACTATTCCAGCTATATACTATTCTATGCGTAAAAAAGTTTTTGGCAACTGCTGTCTCGAACCTTCTACTTGTCAACTTACACCCGTTATTTCTAGTCCTATTATATTGAGATATTTCGAAAAAGCTATCTCTATCTACGTTATCGAACCCATTCTTAATTTTGAAAACCTGGATTAGATCACCCCTTAGCCTCCTAGTCTCGAGTGTTGTCAATTTTAACTCTTAAGCCTATCCTCGTACGACTTTGACCTAAGCGACGGAATCTTCTTAGTTGCTCGTCTTTGAACTCTTTCGATTTTGTCTATATCATTGCGCATATACGGATTCCAAAATTGGATCGCGTACTCCAAATGTGGTCTAACTAATGATTAATAAAGAGGAACTATAATATCGCGCGATTTGTACTCAAAATTTCGAGCTATAAAACCTAACACTTTGTTCGCCTTATTGACCGCTGCTGTACTTTGTTTCGCTACTTTTAAATCACCAGTGACTATAACTCCTAAATCTTTTTCCTGCTCTACGCTTGTTAAATCTTTCCCTGACATACTGTACGCAAAATTACCGTTACGCGAACCTATATGCAAAATTTTGCACTTATCAACGTTAAATCTCATTTGCCATGTGACTGACCAATCAACGATTTTATTCAGATCTTCCTGGATTTTACCTCTATCTTCGTCATTAATCGCCCTACCACCCAGGTTCGTGTCATCCGCAAACTTTGAAACTGTGCTGACTAGGCCGACATCTAATCGTTAATATATATAAGAAAAGCAAGGGGCCCAATACAGAACCCTGAGGAACGCCACTCGCTACATTAGCCCAACACGACTCAGCTCCATCAACGACCACCCTCTGTTTCCTACCTCGCAACCACTCTTCTAGCCAATTTATTACTACACCCCTGATTCCATGAGCCTTAGTTTTTTCAATGAGTCTTTTGTGCGGCACGGTGTCAATCGCTTTTTGAAAATCTAAATACACTACATCAACCGCCCTATGTCTATCGTAAACGTCAACCACGCTTTGGAAAAATTCTAAAAGATTAGTTAAGCAAGATTTGTTTCCCTTAAAACCGTGCTGCGTATCTGTAACTAGTTTATGCACTTCCAATTGTTCGACTATACGATCCCTAATTATTGATTCCAGTAGCTTACCTACAACAGATGTTAAACTGATTGGCCTATAATTTCCCGCCGCACTTTTATCGCCTTTCTTAAAAATAGGTGTTACGTTTGCTAATTTGAAATTATCTGGTACGCACCCCTCAGAAATAGACGCATTAAATATCTTTGTTAGCGGCACAACAATGCTATCTTTTAATTCTTTTAGTTGTATGGGATATATGGAAACCGGCCACGGTGATTTACTCGTTTTCATTTTATCAATATAACGTATTACCTCCCCTTCACTAACCACGATATTATCAAAAATATTACCATTATCAAGAGGTATTATGTCTATGACCGTAGGGATATTCGTTAGATCTTCTATAGTAAAAACTGACGTAAAAAATTCGTTTAGCAAGGTAGCCATTTCCTTGTTTTCAGAAACTAGATCTCCGTTTACATTTTTCAAATGCCCCAAGACACTTTTTACTGGATTTCTATTATTGACGTATTGAAAGAATCGCTTGGGGTTTTCTTTACCGTCACGAGCTATGGAGATTTCAAATTCGCGCTTGGACTTTTTTATTACACTTTACGCTTCACGCCTTAGAGATATATAGTTGTTTCGTAACAACAGATTATCTTTATCGCACTTATATAGCTTATAAGCCCTATCTCTACTCTTTATAATGTCTCCTACTCTAGAGGTAAACCACAAGGGCTTGTTGTTTACTTTCGCACGCTTAATTTTGTAAGGTACACATTCCTCATTTATAGTCCTAAATACCGTTTTGAACGATTCCCACATTAGTTTGGCGTTGGAGTTCCCCATTACGTTTTCCCAATTGACGTATGAAAATTTATTTCGAAATTTACTAATGTCTGCGTGCTGGAAGTTAGGAATTTTAGTCGAGTTAGTTGGTTTCGAGTGACTTACTGAGAGGACAAACTCTACCATATTGTGATCGCTATTGCTTAACGGTTCTATTACTTGAAGATCAGTAATTAGCCTATCATCCGTAGTTATTACTAAATCTAAAATACTGTCCAACCTCGTAGGTTCCCAACCTTTTGAATGAGAAGGCTATCCTCGAGAAAATTAACTAAACGATTACCTTCCGCGTCTCCCTGCATTGTATCGTAATTCACGTTGGCGCAATTAAAGTCACCCATAACTAAAGCCTGCTCACTACCGATTATTCTCTTTAGTTCACGATATAACGCTTCGTCCGTATCAGCTGTCTGATTAGGGGGCCTATATATAACCGCAACAAGTTTGAAATCGTTCAATTTAAGTTTCTGCTATAGTCGAATCTATCGT
>JAJOZX010019971.1:0-26047 GCA_023014485.1 Bathynomus jamesi
ATTTATTGTTGAAAACAGTAAGATGAAAGCAGTTTTTTATAATAGTTTCTAACTGGATTGAAAATTATTGAAAAAGATAAGTTCATTTTATCATAAGAAAGTGCAAAAAAGTGCTCAAAACACAGAGAAAATCACTTTTTGGTACAAATTTCATTCATTAGGAACGAATTTTAGTGAAATTTTTTGACGATTTTTTGTAGTTTTCACAATATATTGTACAAAACAATAAATTAAAGCATATTATAGCCTAAAATAGTAATTCCAGTTATATATTTTGAAAAAAATTGAACCGTATAGATCCTAATTATAGTATTTTCATTTCTAAATGTAAATAGGCTAAATGATGCGTTTTGAAGCTAAAATTTGCAAAATTTTATTGCTACATTAAAGCTTGTATAAAAATTGGATCTAAAACATGAAAAAATCGACTTTTCAATCAATTTTTTGCCTTACTAAGATCGACATTTCAGTAAATTTTATGTAGATTTTTGAATTTTTTGGCATTATATTGTTGAAAAGAGTAAGATAAAGCAGTTTTTTATAAATAGTTTCTAACTGGATTGAAAATTATTGAAAAAGATAAGTTCATATTTTATCATAAGAAAGTGCACAAAAAGTCTCAAAACAAAGAGAAAATCACTTTTGGTACAAAATTTTCATTTCATTAGGAACGAATTTTAGTGAAATTTTTTGACGATTTTTTCTAGTTTTCACAATATATTGTACAAAACAATAAATTAAAGCATATTATAGCCAAATATTAGTAATTCCAGTTAAATTTTTGAAAAAAATTCAACCGTATAGATCCTAATTTATAGTTCCATTTTCGTTTCTAAAAGTAAAAATAGGCTAAATGATGCGATTTTGAAGCTAAAATTTGCAAGGTATATAATGTTGGTATATATCATTATCATGAATTTCATCACTTTTACAATATTTTAGCTACATTAAAGCTTGTATAAAAATTGGATCTGAAAACAATGAAAAAATCGACTTTTTCAATCAATTTTTTGCCTTACTAAGATCGACATTTCAGTGAAATTTTATGTCGATTTTTAATTATTTTGGCATTATATTGTTGAAAAGAGTAAGATAAAGCAGTTTTTTATAAATAGTTTCTAACTGGATTGAAAATTATTGAAAAAGATAAGTTCATGTTTTATCATAAGAAAGTGTAAAAAGTGCTCAAAACAAAGAGAAAATCACTTTTTGGTACAAAATGTTCATTTTATTAACGAATTTTAGTAAAATTTTTTGACGATTTTTGTCTAGTTTTCACAATATATTGTACAAAACAATAAATTAAAGCATATTATAGCCAAATATTAGTAATTCCAGTTAAATTTTGAAAAAATTCAACCGTATAGATCCTAATTTATAGTTCCATTTTCGTTTCTAAAGTAAAAATAGGCTAAATGATGCGATTTTGAAGCTAAAATTTGCAAGGTATATAATGTTGGTATATATCATATCATGAATTTCACTCACTTTTAATATTTTAGAGCTACATTAAAGCTGTATAAAAATTGGATCTAAAACATGAAAAAATCGACTTTTTCAATCAATTTTTTGCCTTACTAAGATCGACATTTCAGTTAAATTTTATGTAGATTTTTGAATTTTTTTGGCATTATATTGTTGAAAAGAGTAAGATAAAGCAGTTTTTTATAAATAGTTTCTAACTGGATTGAAAATTATTGAAAAAGATAGTTCATTTTATCATAAGTAAAGTGTCAAAAAGTTCTGAAAACAAAGAGAAAATCACTTTTTGGTACAAAATGTTCATTTCATTAGGAACGAATTTTAGTAAAATTTTTTGACGATTTTTGTCTAGTTTTCACAATATATTGTACAAAACAATAAATTAAAGCATATTATAGCCAAATATTAGTAATTCCAGTTAAATGTTTTGAAAAAAATTCAACCGTATAGATCCTAATTTATAGTTCCATTTTCGTTTCTAAAAGTAAAAATAGGCTAAATGATGCGATTTTGAAGCTAAAATTTGCAAGGTATATAATGTTGGTATATACTATATCATATCATGAATTTCACTCACTTTTGCAATATTTTAGAGCTACATTAAAGCTTGTATAAAATTGGATCTGAAAACAATGAAAAAATCGACTTTTTCAATCAATTTTTTGCCTTACTAAGATCGACATTTCAGTGAAATTTTATGTCGATTTTAGAATTATTTTGGCATTATATTGTTGAAAAGAGTAAGATAAAGCAGTTTTTTATAAATAGTTTCTAACTGGATTGAAAATTATTGAAAAAGATAAGTTCATATTTTATCATAAGAGAAGTGCAAAAGTGCTCAAAAAGAGAAAATCACTTTTGGTAAAAATTTTCATTTTATTAGGAACGAATTTTAGTGAAATTTTTTGACGATTTTTTTCTACTTTTCACAATATATTGTACAAAACAATAAATTAAAGCATATTATAGCCTAATTAGTAATTCCATTATATATTTTGAAAAAAATTCAACCGTATAGATCCTAATTTATAGTCCATTTTCGTTTCTAAAGTAAAAATAGGCTAAATGATGCGATTTTGAAGCTAAAATTTGCAAGGTATATAATGTTGGTATATATCATTCATGAATTTCACTCACTTTTACAATATTTAGAGCTACATTAAAGCTTGTAAAAATTGGATGTTAAAACATGAAAAAATCGACTTTTTCAATCAATTTTTTGCCTTACTAAGATCGACATTTCAGTAAATTTTATGTAGATTTTGAATTTTTTGGCATTATATTGTTGAAAAGAGTAAGATAAAGCAGTTTTTTATAAATAGTTTCTAACTGGATTGAAAATTATTGAAAAATATACGTTCATGTTTTATCATAAGTAAAGTGCAAAAAGTTCTGAAAACAAAGAGAAAATCACTTTTTGGTACAAAATGTTCATTTCATTAGGAACGAATTTTAGTAAAATTTTGACGATTTTTGTCTAGTTTTCACAATATATTGTACAAAACAATAAATTAAAGCATATTATAGCCAAATATTAGTAATTCCAGTTAAATTTTTTGAAAAAAATTCAACCTTATAGATCCTAATTTATAGTTCCATTTTCTTTTCTAAAAGTAAAAATAGGCTAAATGATGCGATTTTGAAGCTAAAATTTGCGAGGTATATAATGTTGGTATATATCATTTCATGAATTTCACTCACTTTTACAATATTTTAGAGCTACATTAAAGATTGTATAAAAATTGGATCTTAAAACATGGAAAAAATCGACTTTTTCAGTCAATTTTTTGCCTTACTAAGATCGACATTTCAGTTAAATTTTATGTAGATTTTTGAATTTTTTTGGCATTATATTGTTGAAAAGAGTAAGATAAAGCAGTTTTTTATAAATAGTTTCTAACTGGATTGAAAATTATTGAAAAAGATACGTTCATGTTTTATCATAAGTAAAGTGTACAAAAAGTTCTGAAAACAAAGAGAAAATCACTTTTTGGTACAAAATGTTCATTTCATTAGGAACGAATTTTAGTAAAATTTTTTGACGATTTTTGTCTAGTTTTCACAATATATTGTACAAAACAATAAATTAAAGCATATTATAGCCAAATATTAGTAATTCCAGTTAAATTTTTTGAAAAAAATTCAACCTTATAGATCCTAATTTATAGTTCCATTTTCGTTTCTAAAAGTAAAAATAGGCTAAATGATCCGATTTTGAAGCTAAAATTTGCAAGGTATATAATGTTGGTATATAACTATATATCATATCATGAATTTCACTCACTTTTGCAATATTTTAGAGCTACATTAAAGCTTGTATAAAAATTGGATCTGAAAACAATGAAAAAATCGACTTTTTCAATCAATTTTTTGCCTTACAAAGATCGACATTTCAGTGAAATTTTATGTCGATTTTTTAATTATTTTGGCATTATATTCTTGAAAAGAGTAAGATAAAGCAGTTTTTTATAAATAGTTTCTAACTGGATTGAAAATTATTGAAAAAGATAAGTTCATGTTTTATCATAAGAAAAGTGCAAAAAGTGCTGAAAACAAAGAGAAAATCACTTTTTGGTACAAAATGTTCATTTATTAGGAACGAATTTTAGTAAAATTTTTGACGATTTTTTGTCTACTTTTCACAATATATTGTACAAAACAATAAATTAAAGCATATTATAGCCAAAATAGTAATTCCAGTTATATATTTGAAAAAAATTGAACCGTATAGATCCTAATTTATAGTCGCATTTTCATTTCTAAATGTAAAAATAGGCTAAATGATGCGGTTTTGAAGCTAAAATTTGCAATATTTTATTGCTACATTAAAGTTGTATAAAAATTGGATCTAAAACATGGAAAAATCGACATTTTCAATCAATTTTTTGCCTTACTAAGATCGACATTTCAGTTAAATTTTATGTAGATTTTTGAATTTTTTTGGCATTATATTGTTGAAAAGAGTAAGATAAAGCAGTTTTTTATAAATAGTTTCTAACTGGATTGAAAATTATTGAAAAAGATAAGTTATATTTTATCATAAGAAAGTGCACAAAAAGTGCTCAAAACAAGAGAAAATCACTTTTGGTACAAATTTTCATTTCATTAGGAACGAATTTTAGTGAAATTTTTGACGATTTTTTTCTAGTTTTCACAATATATTGTACAAAACAATAAATTAAAGCATATTATAGCCAAATATTAGTAATTCCAGTTAAATTTTTGAAAAAAATTCAACCGTATGATCCTAATTTATAGTTCCATTTCTTTTCTAAAAGTAAAAATAGGCTAAATGATGCGATTTTGAAGCTAAAATTTGCAAGGTATATAATGTTGGTATATATTTCATGAATTTCACCACTTTTACAATATTTTATTGCTACATTAAAGCTTGTATAAAAATTGGATCTGAAAACAATGAAAAAATCGACTTTTTCAATCAATTTTTTGCCTTACTAAGATCGACATTTCAGTGAAATTTTATGTCGATTTTAATTATTTTGGCATTATATTATTGAAAAGAGTAAGATAAAGCAGTTTTTTATAAATAGTTTCTAACTGGATTGAAAATTATTGAAAAAGATAAGTTCATATTTTATCATAAGAAAGTGCATAAAAAGTGCTCAAAACAAAGAGAAAATCACTTTTGGGTACAAAATTTTCATTTCATTATTAACGAATTTTAGTGAAATTTTTTGACGATTTTGTAGTTTTCGCAATATATTGGACAAAACCATAAACTAAAGCATATTATAGCTAAATATTAGTAATTCCAGTTAAATGTATTGAAAAAATTCAACCGTATAGATCCAAATTTATAGCTCCATTTTCGTTTCTAAAAGTAAAAAGAGGCTAGATGATGCGATTTTGAAGATAAAATTTGCAAGGTATATAATGTTGGTATATATCATATCACGAATTTCATTCACTTTTACAATATATTAGAGCTAAATAAAAGCCTGTATAAAAATTTGATGTTAAAACATGGAAAAAATGGACTTCTTCAATCAATTTTTTGCCTTACTAAGATCGATATTTCAGTGAAATTTTATGTCGATTTTATTTTAGAATTATTTTGGCATTATATTGTTGAAAAGAGTAAGATAAAGCAGTTTTTTTATAAATAGTTTCTAACTGGATTGAAAATTATTGAAAAAGATACGTTCATGTTTTATCATAAGTAAAGTGTCCAAAAAGTTCTGAAAACAAAGAGAAAATCACTTTTTGGTACAAAATGTTCATTTTATTCGGAACGAATTTTAGTAAAATTTTTGACGATTTTTGTCTAGTTTTCACAATATATTGTACAAAACAATAAATTAAAGCATATTATAGCCAAATATTAGTAATTGCAGTTAAATTTTTTGAAAAAAATTCAACGTTATAGATCCTAATTTATAGTTCCATTTTCGTTTCTAAAAGTAAAAATAGGCTAAATGATGCGATTTTGAAGCTAAAATTTGCAAGGTATATAATGTTGGTATATAACTATATATCATATCATGAATTTCACTCACTTTTGCAATATTTTAGAGCTACATTAAAGCTTGTATAAAATTGGATCTGAAAACAATGAAAAAATCGACTTTTTCATCAATTTTTTGCCTTACTAAGATCGACATTTCAGTTAAATTTTATGTAGATTTTTGAATTTTTTTGGCATTATATTGTTGAAAAGAGTAAGATAAAGCAGTTTTTTATAAATAGTTTCTAACTGGATTGAAAATTATTGAAAAAGATACGTTCATGTTTTATCATAAGTAAAGTGTACAAAAAGTTCTGAAAACAAAGAGAAAATCACTTTTGGTACAAAATGTTCATTTCATTAGGAACGAATTTTAGTAAAATTTTTTGACGATTTTTGTCTAGTTTTCACAATATATTGTACAAAACAATAAATTAAAGCATATTATAGCCAAATATTAGTAATTCCAGTTAAATTTTTTGAAAAAAATTCAACCTTATAGATCCTAATTTATAGTTCCATTTTCGTTTCTAAAAGTAAAAATAGGCTAAATGATGCGATTTTGAAGCTAAAATTTGCAAGGTATATAATGTTGGTATATATCATATCATGAATTTCACTCACTTTTGCAATATTTTAGAGCTACATTAAAGCTTGTATAGAAATTGGATCTGAAAACAATGAAAAAATCGACTTTTTCAATCAATTTTTTGCCTTACTAAGATCGACATTTCAGTGAAATTTTATGTCGATTTTTAATTATTTTGGCATTATATTGTTGAAAAGAGTAAGATAAAGCAGTTTTTATAAATAGTTTCTAACTGGATTGAAAATTATTGAAAAAGATAAGTTCATTTTTATCATAAGAGAAGTGCAAAAGTGCTCAAAACAACAGAGAAAATCACTTTTGGTAAAAATTTCTTATTATTAGGAACGAATTTTAGTGAAATTTTTTGACGATTTTTTTCTACTTTTCACAATATATTGTACAAAACAATAAATTAAAGCATATTATAGCCAAAAATTAGTAATTCCAGTTATATATTTTGAAAAAAATTCAACCGTATAGATCCTAATTTATAGTCGCATTTTCATTTCTAAATGTAAAAATAGGCTAATGATGCGATTTTGAAGAAAATTTGCAAGGTATATAATGTTGGTATATATCATTCATGAATTTCACTCACTTTTACAATATTTTAGAGCTAATTAAAGCTGTATAAAAATTGGATTTAAAACATGAAAAAATCGATTTTCAATCAATTTTTTGCCTTACTAAGATCGACATTTCAGTGAAATTTTATGTAGATTTTGAATTTTTTGGCATTATATTGTTGAAAAGAGTAAGATAAAGCAGTTTTTTATAAATAGTTTCTAACTGGATTGAAAATTATTGAAAAAGATAACTTCATATTTTATCATAAGAAAGTGCACAAAAAGTTCTCAAAACAAGAGAAAATCACTTTTTGGTACAAAATTTCATTTCATTAGGAACGAATTTTAGTAAAATTTTTTGACGATTTTTTGTCTAGTTTTCACAATATATTGTACAAAACAATAAATTAAAGCATATTATAGCCAAATATTAGTAATTCCAGTTAATTTTTGAAAAAAATTCAACCGTATAGATCCTAATTTATAGTTCCATTTTCTTTTCTAAAAGTAAAAATAGGCTAAATGATGCGATTTTGAAGCTAAAATTTGCAAGGTATATAATGTTGGTATATATCATATCATGAATTTCACTCACTTTTACAATATTTTAGAGCTACATTAAAGCTTGTATGAAAATTGGATCTTAAAACATTGAAAAAATCGACTTTTTCAATCAATTTTTTGCCTTACTAAGATCGACATTTCAGTTAAATTTTATGTAGATTTTTGAATTTTTTGGCATTATATTGTTGAAAAGAGTAAGATAAAGCAGTTTTTTTATAAATAGTTTCTAACTGGATTGAAAATTATTGAAAAAGATACGTTCATGTTTTATCATAAGTAAAGTGTACAAAAAGTTCTGAAAACAAAGAGAAAATCACTTTTGGTACAAAATGTTCATTTCATTAGGAACGAATTTTAGTAAAATTTTTGACGATTTTTGTCTAGTTTTCACAATATATTGTACAAAACAATAAATTAAAGCATATTATAGCCAAATATTAGTAATTCCAGTTAAATTTTTTGAAAAAAATTCAACCTTATAGATCCTAATTTATAGTTCCATTTTTTTCTAAAAGTAAAAATAGGCTAAATGATGCGATTTTGAAGCTAAAATTTGCAAGGTATATAATGTTGGTATATATCATATCATGAATTTCACTCACTTTGCAATATTTTAGAGCTACATTAAAGCTTGTATAAAATTGGATCTGAAAAAATGAAAAAATCGACTTTTTCAATCAATTTTTTGCCTTACTAAGATCGACATTTCAGTGAAATTTTATGTAGATTTTTAATTTTTTTGGCATTATATTGTTGAAAAGAGTAAGAGAAAGCAGTTTTTTATAATAGTTTCTAACTGGATTGAAAATTATTGAAAAAGATAGTTCATGTTTTATCATAAGAAAAGTGTCAAAAAGTCTGAAAACAAAGAGAAAATCACTTTTTGGTACAAAATGTTCATTTCATTAGGAACGAATTTTAGTAAAATTTTTTGACGATTTTTGTCTAGTTTTCACAATATATTGTACAAAACAATAAATTAAAGCATATTATAGCCAAAATATTAGTAATTCCAGTTAAATTTTTGAAAAAAATTCAACCTTATAGATCCTAATTTATAGTTCCATTTTCGTTTCTAAAAGTAAAAATAGGCTAAATGATGGATTTTGAAGCTAAAATTTGCAAGGTATTTAATGTTGGTATATAACTAATTCATATCATGAATTTCACTCACTTTTGCAATATTTTTAGAGCTACATTAAAAGCTGTATAGAAATTGGATCTGAAACAATGGAAAAAATCGACTTTTTCAATCAATTTTTTGCCTTACTAAGATCGACATTTCAGTGAAATTTTATGTCGATTTTAATTATTTTGGCATTATATTGTTGAAAAGAGTAAGATCAAGCAGTTTTTTATAAATAGTTTCTAACTGGATTGAAAATTATTGAAAAAGATAAGTTCATTTTTATCATAGAAAAGTGTTCAAAAAGTGCACAAACACAGAGAAAATCACTTTTGGTACAAAAAATGTTCATTTATTAGGAACGAATTTAGTAATATTTTTACGATTTTTTGTCTATTTTCACAATATATTGTACAAAAACAATAAATTAAAGCATATTATAGCCTAAAAATAGTAATTCCAGTTATATATTTTTGAAAAAAATTGAAACCGTATAGATCTTAATTTATAGTCGCAATTTTCATTTCTAAATGTAAAAATAGGCTAAATGATGCGGTTTTGAAGCTAAAATTTGCAATATTTTATTGCTACATTAAAGTTGTATAAAAACTGGATCCTAAAACATGGAAGAAATCGACATTTTCAATCAATTTTTTGCCTTACTAAGATCGACATTTCAGTTAAATTTTATGTAGATTTTTGAATTTTTTTGGCATTATATTGTTGAAAAGAGTAAGATAAAGCAGTTTTTTATAAATAGTTTCTAACTGGATTGAAAATTATTGAAAAAGATAAGTTAATATTTTATCATAAGGAAAGTGCACAAAAAGTGCTCAAAACAAAGAGAAAATCACTTTTTGGTACAACATTTTCATTTCATTAGGAACGAATTTTAGTGAAATTTTTTGACGATTTTTTTCTAGTTTTCACAATATATTGTACAAAACAATAAATTAAAGCATATTATAGCCAAATATTAGTAATTCCAGTTAAATTTTTGGAAAAAAAATTCAACCGTATTGATCTTAATTTATAGTTCCATTGTCTTTTCTAAAAGTAAAAATAGGCTAAATGATGCGATTTTGAAGCTAAAATTTGCAAGGTATATAATGTTGGTATATATCATTTCATGAATTTCATCCACTTTTACAATATTTTATTGCTACATTAAAGCTTGTATAAAATTGGATCTGAAAACAATGAAAAAATCGACTTTTTCAATCAATTTTTTGCCTTACTAAGATCGACATTTCAGTGAAATTTTATGTCGATTTTAAAATTATTTTGGCATTATATTATTGAAAAGAGTAAGATAAAGCAGTTTTTTATAAATAGTTTCTAACTGGATTGAAAATTATTGAAAAGATAAGTTCATATTTTATCATAAGAAGAAGTGCATAAAAAGTGCTCAAAACAAAGAGAAAATCACTTTTGGGTACAAAATTTTCATTTCATTATTAACGAATTTTAGTGAAATTTTTTGACGATTTTTTTGTAGTTTTCGCAATATATTGGACAAAACCATAAACTAAAGCATATTATAGCTAAATATTAGTAATTCCAGTTAAATGTATTGAAAAAATTCAACCGTATAGATCCAAATTTATAGCTCCATTTTCGTTTCTAAAAGTAAAAAGAGGCTAGATGATGCGATTTTGAAGATAAAATTTGCAAGGTATATAATGTTGGTATATATCATATCACGAATTTCATTCACTTTTACAATATATTAGAGCTAAATAAAAGCCTGTATAAAAATTTGATGTTAAAACATGGAAAAAATGGACTTCTTCAATCAATTTTTTGCCTTACTAAGATCGATATTTCAGTGAAATTTTATGTCGATTTTAGAATTATTTTGGCATTATATTGTTGAAAGAGTAAGATAAAGCAGTTTTTTATAAATAGTTTCTAACTGGATTGAAAATTATTGAAAAAGATACGTTCATGTTTTATCATAAGTAAAGTGTCAAAAAGTTCTGAAAACAAGAGAAAATCACTTTTTGGTACAAAATGTTCATTTATTCGGAACGAATTTTAGTAAAATTTTTTGACGATTTTTGTCTAGTTTTCACAATATATTGTACAAAACAATAAATTAAAGCATATTATAGCCAAATATTAGTAATTCAGTTAAATTTTTTGAAAAAAATTCAACGTTATAGATCCTAATTTATAGTTCCATTTTCGTTTCTAAAAGTAAAAATAGGCTAAATGATGCGATTTTGAAGCTAAAATTTGCAAGGTATATAATGTTGGTATATATATATCATATCATGAATTTCACTCACTTTTGCAATATTTTAGAGCTACATTAAAGCTTGTATAAAAATTGGATCTGAAAACAATGAAAAAATCGACTTTTTCAATCAATTTTTTGCCTTACTAAGATCGACATTTCAGTGAATTTTATGTAGATTTTTGAATTTTTTGGCATTATATTGTTGAAAAGAGTAAGATAAAGCAGTTTTTTATAAATAGTTTCTAACTGGATTGAAAATTATTGAAAAAGATACGTTCATGTTTTATCATAAGTAAAGTGTACAAAAAGTTCTGAAAACAAAGAGAAAATCACTTTTGGTAAAAATGTTCATTTCATTAGGAACGAATTTTAGTAAAATTTTTTGACGATTTTTGTCTAGTTTTCACAATATATTGTACAAAACAATAAATTAAAGCATATTATAGCCAAATATTAGTAATTCCAGTTAAATTTTTTGAAAAAAATTCAACTTATAGATCCTAATTTATAGTTCCATTTTCGTTTCTAAAAGTAAAAATAGGCTAAATGATGCGATTTTGAAGCTAAAATTTGCAAGGTATATAATGTTGGTATATATCATATCATGAATTTCACTCACTTTTGCAATATTTTAGAGCTACATTAAAGCTTGTATAAAAATTGGATCTGAAAACAATGAAAAAATCGACTTTTTCAATCAATTTTTTGCCTTACTAAGATCGACATTTCAGTGAAATTTTATGTCGATTTTTAATTATTTTGGCATTATATTGTTGAAAAGAGTAAGATAAAGCAGTTTTTTATAAATAGTTTCTAACTGGATTGAAAATTATTGAAAAAGATAGTTTATTTTTATCATAAGAAAAGTGCATAAAAAGTGCTCAAAACAAAGAGAAAATCACTTTTGGGTACAAAATTTCATTTCATTATTAACGAATTTTAGTGAAATTTTTGACGATTTTTTCTAGTTTTCGCAATATATTGGACAAAACATAAATAAAGCATATTATAGCCAAATATTAGTAATTCCAGTTAAATTTTGAAAAAATTCAACCGTATAGATCCTAATTTATAGTCCATTTTCGTTTCTAAAAGTAAAAAGGCTAAATGATGCGATTTTGAAGCTAAAATTTGCAAGGTATATAATGTTGGTATATATCATATCACGAATTTCATCACTTTTACAATATTTAGAGCTACATAAAAGCTTGTATAAAATTGATGTTAAAACATGAAAAAATCGACTTTTCAATCAATTTTTTGCCTTACTAAGATCGACATTTCAGTGAAATTTTATGTCGATTTTAGAATTATTTTGGCATTATATTGTTGAAAAGAGTAAGATCAAGCAGTTTTTTATAAATAGTTTCTAACTGGATTGAAAATTATTGAAAAAGATAAGTTCATATTTTATCATAAGAGAAGTGCACAGAATGTGCTCAAAACACAGAGAAAATCACTTTTTGGTAAAAATTCTTATTTATTAGGAACGAATTTTAGTGAAATTTTTTGACGATTTTTTTCTACTTTTCACAATATATTGTACAAAACAATAAATTAAAGCATATTATAGCCAAAAATTAGTAATTCCAATTATATATTTTGAAAAAAATTGCACCGTATAGATCCTAATTTATAGTCGCATTTTCATTTCTAAATGTAAAAATAGGCTAAATGATGCGATTTTGAAGCTAAAATTTGCGAGGTATATAATGCTGGTATATATCATTTCATGAATTTCACTCACTTTTACAATATTTTAGAGCTACATTAAAGCTTGTATAAAAATTGGATCTTAAAACATTGAAAAAATCGACTTTTTCAATCAATTTTTTGCCTTACTAAGATCGACATTTCAGTTAAATTTTATGTAGATTTTGAATTTTTTTGGCATTATATTGTTGAAAAGAGTAAGATAAAGCAGTTTTTTATAAATAGTTTCTAACTGGATTGAAAATTATTGAAAATATACGTTCATGTTTTATCATAAGTAAAGTGTACAAAAAGTTCTGAAAACAAAGAGAAAATCACTTTTTGGTACAAAATGTTCATTTCATTAGGAACGAATTTTAGTAAAATGTTTTGACGATTTTTGTCTAGTTTTCACAATATATTGTACAAAACAATAAATTAAAGCATATTATAGCCAAATATTAGTAATTCCAGTTAAATTTTTTGAAAAAAATTCAACCTTATAGATCCTAATTTATAGTTCCATTTTCTTTTCTAAAAGTAAAAATAGGCTAAATGATGCGGTTTTGAAGCTAAAATTTGCAAGGTATATAATGTTGGTATATATCATATCATGAATTTCACTCACTTTTACAATATTTTAGAGCTACATTAAAGCTTGTATGAAAATTGGATCTTAAAACATTGAAAAAATCGACTTTTTCAATCAATTTTTTGCCTTACTAAGATCGACATTTCAGTTAAATTTTATGTAGATTTTTGAATTTTTTTGGCATTATATTGTTGAAAAGAGTAAGATAAAGCAGTTTTTTATAAATAGTTTCTAACTGGATTGAAAATTATTGAAAAAGATACGTTCATGTTTTATCATAAGTAAAGTGTACAAAAAGTTCTGAAAACAAAGAGAAAATCACTTTTTGGTACAAAATGTTCATTTCATTAGGAACGAATTTTAGTAAAATTTTTTGACGATTTTTGTCTAGTTTTCACAATATATTGTACAAAACAATAAATTAAAGCATATTATAGCCAAATATTAGTAATTCCAGTTAAATTTTTTGAAAAAAATTCAACCTTATAGATCCTAATTTATAGTTCCATTTTCGTTTCTAAAAGTAAAAATAGGCTAAATGATGCGATTTTGAAGCTAAAATTTGCAAGGTATATAATGTTGGTATATAACTATATATCATATCATGAATTTCACTCACTTTTGCAATATTTTAGAGCTACATTAAAGCTTGTATAGAAATTGGATCTGAAAACAATGAAAAAATCGACTTTTTCAATCAATTTTTTGCCTTACTAAGATCGACATTTCAGTGAAATTTTATGCCGATTTTTTAATTATTTTGGCATTATATTGTTGAAAACAGTAAGATGAAGCAGTTTTTTATTAATAGTTTCTAACTGGATTGAAAATTATTGAAAAAGATAAGTTCATGTTTTATCATAAGAAAAGTGTTCAAAAAGTGCTCAAAACACAGAGAAAATCACTTTTTGGTACAAAATGTTCATTTAATTAGGAACGAATTTTAGTAAAATGTTTTTACGATTTTTGTCTACTTTTCACAATATATTGTACAAAACAATAAATTAAAGCATATTATAGCCTAAAAATAGTAATTCCAGTTATATATTTTGAAAAAAATTGAACCGTATAGATCCTAATTTATAGTCGCATTTTCATTTCTAAATGTAAAAATAGGCTAAATGATGCGGTTTTGAAGCTAAAATTTGCAATATTTTATTGCTACATTAAAGTTGTATAAAAACTGGATCCTAAAACATGGAAGAAATCGACATTTTCAATCAATTTTTTGCCTTACTAAGATCGACATTTCAGTTAAATTTTATGTAGATTTTTGAATTTTTTTGGCATTATATTGTTGAAAAGAGTAAGATAAAGCAGTTTTTTATAAATAGTTTCTAACTGGATTGAAAATTATTGAAAAAGATAAGTTAATATTTTATCATAAGGAAAGTGCACAAAAAGTGCTCAAAACAAAGAGAAAATCACTTTTTGGTACAACATTTTCATTTCATTAGGAACGAATTTTAGTGAAATTTTTTGACGATTTTTTTCTAGTTTTCACAATATATTGTACAAAACAATAAATTAAAGCATATTATAGCCAAATATTAGTAATTCCAGTTAAATTTTTGGAAAAAAAATCAACCGTATTGATCTTAATTTATAGTTCCATTGTCTTTTCTAAAAGTAAAAATAGGCTAAATGATGCGATTTTGAAGCTAAAATTTGCAAGGTATATAATGTTGGTATATATCATTTCATGAATTTCATCCACTTTTACAATATTTTATTGCTACATTAAAGCTTGTATAAAAATTGGATCTGAAAACAATGAAAAAATCGACTTTTTCAATCAATTTTTTGCCTTACTAAGATCGACATTTCAGTGAAATTTTATGTCGATTTTAAATTATTTTGGCATTATATTATTGAAAAGAGTAAGATAAAGCAGTTTTTTATAAATAGTTTCTAACTGGATTGAAAATTATTGAAAAAGATAAGTTCATATTTTATCATAAGAGAAGTGCATAAAAAGTGCTCAAAACAAAGAGAAAATCACTTTTGGGTACAAAATTTTCATTTCATTATTAACGAATTTTAGTGAAATTTTTTGACGATTTTTTTGTAGTTTTCGCAATATATTGGACAAAACCATAAACTAAAGCATATTATAGCTAAATATTAGTAATTCCAGTTAAATGTATTGAAAAAATTCAACCGTATAGATCCAAATTTATAGCTCCATTTTCGTTTCTAAAAGTAAAAAGAGGCTAGATGATGCGATTTTGAAGATAAAATTTGCAAGGTATATAATGTTGGTATATATCATATCACGAATTTCATTCACTTTTACAATATATTAGAGCTAAATAAAAGCCTGTATAAAAATTTGATGTTAAAACATGGAAAAAATGGACTTCTTCAATCAATTTTTTGCCTTACTAAGATCGATATTTCAGTGAAATTTTATGTCGATTTTAGAATTATTTTGGCATTATATTGTTGAAAAGAGTAAGATAAAGCAGTTTTTTATAAATAGTTTCTAACTGGATTGAAAATTATTGAAAAAGATACGTTCATGTTTTATCATAAGTAAAGTGTCAAAAGTTCTGAAAACAAAGAGAAAATCACTTTTTGGTACAAAATGTTCATTTTATTCGGAACGAATTTTAGTAAAATTTTTTGACGATTTTTGTCTAGTTTTCACAATATATTGTACAAAACAATAAATTAAAGCATATTATAGCCAAATATTAGTAATTGCAGTTAAATTTTTTGAAAAAAATTCAACGTTATAGATCCTAATTTATAGTTCCATTTTCGTTTCTAAAAGTAAAAATAGGCTAAATGATGCGATTTTGAAGCTAAAATTTGCAAGGTATATAATGTTGGTATATAACTATATATCATATCATGAATTTCACTCACTTTTGCAATATTTTAGAGCTACATTAAAGCTTGTATAAAATTGGATCTGAAAACAATGAAAAATCGACTTTTTCCATCAATTTTTTGCCTTACTAAGATCGACATTTCAGTTAAATTTTATGTAGATTTTTGAATTTTTTTGGCATTATATTGTTGAAAAGAGTAAGATAAGCAGTTTTTTATAAATAGTTTCTAACTGGATTGAAAATTATTGAAAAAGATACGTTCATGTTTTATCATAAGTAAAGTGTACAAAAAGTTCTGAAAACAAAGAGAAAATCACTTTTGGGTACAAAATGTTCATTTCATTAGGAACGAATTTTAGTAAAATTTTTGACGATTTTTGTCTAGTTTTCACAATATATTGTACAAAACAATAAATTAAAGCATATTATAGCCAAATATTAGTAATTCCAGTTAAATTTTTTGAAAAAAATTCAACCTTATAGATCCTAATTTATAGTTCCATTTTCGTTTCTAAAAGTAAAAATAGGCTAAATGATGCGATTTTGAAGCTAAAATTTGCAAGGTATATAATGTTGGTATATAACTATATATCATATCATGAATTTCACTCACTTTTGCAATATTTTAGAGCTACATTAAAGCTTGTATAGAAATTGGATCTGAAAACAATGAAAAATCGACTTTTTCAATCAATTTTTTGCCTTACTAAGATCGACATTTCAGTGAAATTTTATGTCGATTTTAGAATTATTTTGGCATTATATTGTTGAAAAGAGTAAGATAAGCAGTTTTTATAAATAGTTTCTAACTGGATTGAAAATTATTGAAAAAGATAAGTTCAATTTTTATCATAGAGAAGTGCACAGAATGTGCTCAAAACACAGAGAAAATCACTTTTTGGTAAAAAATTCTTATTTTATTAGGAACGAATTTTAGTGAAATTTTTTGACGATTTTTTTCTACTTTTCACAATATATTGTACAAAACAATAAATTAAAGCATATTATAGCCAAAATTAGTAATTCCAATTATATATTTTGAAAAAAATTGCACCGTATAGATCCTAATTTATAGTCGCATTTTCATTTGTAAATGTAAAAATAGGCTAAATGATGCGATTTTGAAGCTAAAATTTGCGAGGTATATAATGCTGGTATATATCATTTCATGAATTTCACTCACTTTTACAATATTTTAGAGCTACATTAAAGCTTGTATAAAAATTGGATCTTAAAACATTGAAAAAATCGACTTTTTCAATCAATTTTTTGCCTTACTAAGATCGACATTTCAGTTAAATTTTATGTAGATTTTTGAATTTTTTGGCATTATATTGTTGAAAAGAGTAGATAAAGCAGTTTTTTATAAATAGTTTCTAACTGGATTGAAAATTATTGAAAAATACGTTCATGTTTTATCATAAGTAAAGTGTACAAAAAGTTCTGAAAACAAAGAGAAAATCACTTTTTGGTACAAAATGTTCATTTCATTAGGAACGAATTTTAGTAAAATTTTTTGACGATTTTTGTCTAGTTTTCACAATATATTGTACAAAACAATAAATTAAAGCATATTATAGCCAAATATTAGTAATTCAGTTAAATTTTTTGAAAAAAATTCAACCTTATAGATCCTAATTTATAGTTCCATTTTCGTTTCTAAAAGTAAAAATAGGCTAAATGATGCGATTTTGAAGCTAAAATTTGCAAGGTATATAATGTTGGTATATATATCATATCATGAATTTCACTCACTTTTACAATATTTTAGAGCTACATTAAAGCTTGTATAAAATTGGATCTGAAAACATGAAAAAATCGACTTTTTCAATCAATTTTTTGCCTTACTAAGATCGACATTTCAGTTAAATTTTATGTAGATTTTTGAATTTTTTTGGCATTATATTGTTGAAAAGAGTAAGATAAAGCAGTTTTTTATAAATAGTTTCTAACTGGATTGAAAATTATTGAAAAAGATACGTTCATGTTTTATCATAAGTAAAGTGTACAAAAAGTTCTGAAAACAAAGAGAAAATCACTTTTGGTACAAAATGTTCATTTCATTAGGAACGAATTTTAGTAAAATTTTTTGACGATTTTTGTCTAGTTTTCACAATATATTGTACAAAACAATAAATTAAAGCATATTATAGCCAAATATTAGTAATTCCAGTTAAATTTTTTGAAAAAAATTCAACCTTATAGATCCTAATTTATAGTTCCATTTTCGTTTCTAAAAGTAAAAATAGGCTAAATGATGCGATTTTGAAGCTAAAATTTGCAAGGTATATAATGTTGGTATATAACTATATATCATATCATGAATTTCACTCACTTTTGCAATATTTTAGAGCTACATTAAAGCTTGTATAGAAATTGGATCTGAAAACAATGAAAAAATCGACTTTTTCAATCAATTTTTTGCCTTACTAAGATCGACATTTCAGTGAAATTTTATGTCGATTTTAGAATTATTTTGGCATTATATTGTTGAAAAGAGTAAGATCAAGCAGTTTTTTATAAATAGTTTCTAACTGGATTGAAAATTATTGAAAAAGATAAGTTCATATTTTATCATAAGAGAAGTGCACAGAATGTGCTCAAAACACAGAGAAAATCACTTTTTGGTAAAAAATTCTTATTTTATTAGGAACGAATTTTAGTGAAATTTTTTGACGATTTTTTCTACTTTTCACAATATATTGTACAAAACAATAAATTAAAGCATATTATAGCCAAAAATTAGTAATTCCAATTATATATTTTGAAAAAAATTGCACCGTATAGATCCTAATTTATAGTCGCATTTTCATTTGTAAATGTAAAAATAGGCTAAATGATGCGATTTTGAAGCTAAAATTTGCGAGGTATATAATGCTGGTATATATCATTTCATGAATTTCACTCACTTTTACAATATTTTAGAGCTACATTAAAGCTTGTATAAAAATTGGATCTTAAAACATTGAAAAATCGACTTTTTCAATCAATTTTTTGCCTTACTAAGATCGACATTTCAGTTAAATTTTATGTAGATTTTTGAATTTTTTTGGCATTATATTGTTGAAAAGAGTAAGATAAAGCAGTTTTTTATAAATAGTTTCTAACTGGATTGAAAATTATTGAAAATATACGTTCATGTTTTATCATAAGTAAAGTGTACAAAAAGTTCTGAAAACAAAGAGAAAATCACTTTTTGGTACAAAATGTTCATTTCATTAGGAACGAATTTTAGTAAAATGTTTTGACGATTTTTGTCTAGTTTTCACAATATATTGTACAAAACAATAAATTAAAGCATATTATAGCCAAATATTAGTAATTCCAGTTAAATTTTTTGAAAAAAATTCAACCTTATAGATCCTAATTTATAGTTCCATTTTCTTTTCTAAAAGTAAAAATAGGCTAAATGATGCGGTTTTGAAGCTAAAATTTGCAAGGTATATAATGTTGGTATATATCATATCATGAATTTCACTCACTTTTACAATATTTTAGAGCTACATTAAAGCTTGTATGAAAATTGGATCTTAAAACATTGAAAAAATCGACTTTTTCAATCAATTTTTTGCCTTACTAAGATCGACATTTCAGTTAAATTTTATGTAGATTTTTGAATTTTTTTGGCATTATATTGTTGAAAAGAGTAAGATAAAGCAGTTTTTTATAAATAGTTTCTAACTGGATTGAAAATTATTGAAAAAGATACGTTCATGTTTTATCATAAGTAAAGTGTACAAAAAGTTCTGAAAACAAAGAGAAAATCACTTTTTGGTACAAAATGTTCATTTCATTAGGAACGAATTTTAGTAAAATTTTTTGACGATTTTTGTCTAGTTTTCACAATATATTGTACAAAACAATAAATTAAAGCATATTATAGCCAAATATTAGTAATTCCAGTTAAATTTTTTGAAAAAAATTCAACCTTATAGATCCTAATTTATAGTTCCATTTTCGTTTCTAAAAGTAAAAATAGGCTAAATGATGCGATTTTGAAGCTAAAATTTGCAAGGTATATAATGTTGGTATATAACTATATATCATATCATGAATTTCACTCACTTTTGCAATATTTTAGAGCTACATTAAAGCTTGTATAGAAATTGGATCTGAAAACAATGAAAAAATCGACTTTTTCAATCAATTTTTTGCCTTACTAAGATCGACATTTCAGTGAAATTTTATGCCGATTTTTTAATTATTTTGGCATTATATTGTTGAAAACAGTAAGATGAAGCAGTTTTTTATTAATAGTTTCTAACTGGATTGAAAATTATTGAAAAAATAAGTTCATGTTTTATCATAAGAAAAGTGTTCAAAAAGTGCTCAAAACACAGAGAAAATCACTTTTTGGTACAAAATGTTCATTTAATTAGGAACGAATTTTAGTAAAATGTTTTTACGATTTTTGTCTACTTTTCACAATATATTGTACAAAACAATAAATTAAAGCATATTATAGCCTAAAAATAGTAATTCCAGTTATATATTTTGAAAAAAATTGAACCGTATAGATCCTAATTTATAGTCGCATTTTCATTTCTAAATGTAAAAATAGGCTAAATGATGCGGTTTTGAAGCTAAAATTTGCAATATTTTATTGCTACATTAAAGTTGTATAAAAACTGGATCCTAAAACATGGAAGAAATCGACATTTTCAATCAATTTTTTGCCTTACTAAGATCGACATTTCAGTTAAATTTTATGTAGATTTTTGAATTTTTGATTTTTTTGGCATTATATGTTGAAAAGAGTAAGATAAAGCAGTTTTTTATAAATAGTTTCTAACTGGATTGAAAATTATTGAAAAAGATAAGTTAATATTTTATCATAAGGAAAGTGCACAAAAAGTGCTCAAAACAAAGAGAAAATCACTTTTTGGTACAACATTTTCATTTCATTAGGAACGAATTTTAGTGAAATTTTTTGACGATTTTTTTCTAGTTTTCACAATATATTGTACAAAACAATAAATTAAAGCATATTATAGCCAAATATTAGTAATTCCAGTTAAATTTTTGGAAAAAAATTCAACCGTATTGATCTTAATTTATAGTTCCATTGTCTTTTCTAAAAGTAAAAATAGGCTAAATGATGCGATTTTGAAGCTAAAATTTGCAAGGTATATAATGTTGGTATATATCATTTCATGAATTTCATCCACTTTTACAATATTTTATTGCTACATTAAAGCTTGTATAAAAATTGGATCTGAAAACAATGAAAAAATCGACTTTTTCAATCAATTTTTTGCCTTACTAAGATCGACATTTCAGTGAAATTTTATGTCGATTTTAAAATTATTTTGGCATTATATTATTGAAAAGAGTAAGATAAAGCAGTTTTTTATAAATAGTTTCTAACTGGATTGAAAATTATTGAAAAAGATAAGTTCATATTTTTCATAAGATGCATAAAAAGTGCTCAAAACAAAGAGAAAATCACTTTTGGGTACAAAATTTTCATTTCATTATTAACGAATTTTAGTGAAATTTTTTGACGATTTTTTTGTAGTTTTCGCAATATATTGGACAAAACCATAAACTAAAGCATATTATAGCTAAATATTAGTAATTCCAGTTAAATGTATTGAAAAAATTCAACCGTATAGATCCAAATTTATAGCTCCATTTTCGTTTCTAAAAGTAAAAAGAGGCTAGATGATGCGATTTTGAAGATAAAATTTGCAAGGTATATAATGTTGGTATATATCATATCACGAATTTCATTCACTTTTACAATATATTAGAGCTAAATAAAAGCCTGTATAAAAATTTGATGTTAAAACATGGAAAAAATGGACTTCTTCAATCAATTTTTTGCCTTACTAAGATCGATTTTCAGTGAAATTTTATGTCGATTTTAGAATTATTTTGGCATTATATTGTTGAAAAGAGTAAGATAAAGCAGTTTTTTTATAAATAGTTTTCTAACTGGATTGAAAATTATTGAAAAAGATACTTCATGTTTTTATCATAAGTAAAGTGTCAAAAAGTTCTGAAAACAAAGAGAAAATCACTTTTGGGTACAAAATGTTCATTTCATAGGAACGAATTTTAGTAAAATTTTTTGACGATTTTTGTCTAGTTTTCACAATATATTGTACAAAACAATAATTAAAGCATATTATAGCCAAATATTAGTAATTCCAGTTAAATTTTTTGAAAAAAATTCAACCGTTAGATCCTAATTTATAGTTCCATTTTCGTTTCTAAAAGTAAAAATAGGCTAAATGATGCGATTTTGAAGCTAAAATTTGCAAGGTATATAATGTTGGTATATAACTATATATCATATCATGAATTTCACTCACTTTTGCAATATTTTAGAGCTACATTAAAGCTTGTATAGAAATTGGATCTGAAAACAATGAAAAAATCGACTTTTTCAATCAATTTTTTTCCTTACTAAGATCGACATTTCAGTGAAATTTTATGTCGATTTTAGAATTATTTTGGCATTATATTGTTGAAAAGAGTAAGATCAAGCAGTTTTTTATAAATAGTTTCTAACTGGATTGAAAATTATTGAAAAAGATAAGTTCATATTTTATCATAAGAGAAGTGCACAGAATGTGCTCAAAACACAGAGAAAATCACTTTTTGGTAAAAAATTCTTATTTTATTAGGAACGAATTTTAGTGAAATTTTTTGACGATTTTTTTCTACTTTTCACAATATATTGTACAAAACAATAAATTAAAGCATATTATAGCCAAAAATTAGTAATTCCAATTATATATTTTGAAAAAAAATTGCACCGTATAGATCCTAATTTATAGTCGCATTTTCATTTGTAAATGTAAAAATAGGCTAAATGATGCGATTTTGAAGCTAAAATTTGCGAGGTATATAATGCTGGTATATATCATTTCATGAATTTCACTCACTTTTACAATATTTTAGAGCTACATTAAAGCTTGTATAAAAATTGGATCTTAAAACATGAAAAAATCGACTTTTTCAATCAATTTTTTGCCTTACTAAGATCGACATTTCAGTTAAATTTTATGTAGATTTTTGAATTTTTTTGGCATTATATTGTTGAAAAGAGTAAGATAAAGCAGTTTTTTTATAAATAGTTTCTAACTGGATTGAAAATTATTGAAAATATACGTTCATGTTTTATCATAAGTAAAGTGTACAAAAAGTTCTGAAAACAAAGAGAAAATCACTTTTTGGTACAAAATGTTCATTTCATTAGGAACGAATTTTAGTAAAATGTTTTGACGATTTTTGTCTAGTTTTCACAATATATTGTACAAAACAATAAATTAAAGCATATTATAGCCAAATATTAGTAATTCCAGTTAAATTTTTTGAAAAAAATTCAACCTTATAGATCCTAATTTATAGTTCCATTTTCTTTTCTAAAAGTAAAAATAGGCTAAATGATGCGGTTTTGAAGCTAAAATTTGCAAGGTATATAATGTTGGTATATATCATATCATGAATTTCACTCACTTTAAATATTTTAGAGCTACATTAAAGCTTGTATGAAAATTGGATCTTAAAACATTGAAAAAATCGACTTTTTCAATCAATTTTTTGCCTTACTAAGATCGACATTTCAGTTAAATTTTATGTAGATTTTTGAATTTTTTTGGCATTATTGTGTTGAAAAGAGTAAGATAAAGCAGTTTTTTAAAATAGTTTCTAACTGGATGAAAATTATTGAAAAAGATACGTTCATGTTTTATCATAAGTAAAGTGTACAAAAAGTTCTGAAAACAAAGAGAAAATCACTTTTTGGTACAAAATGTTCATTTCATTAGGAACGAATTTTAGTAAAATTTTTTGACGATTTTTGTCTAGTTTTCACAATATATTGTACAAAACATAAATTAAAGCATATTATAGCCAAATATTAGTAATTCCAGTTAAATTTTTTGAAAAAAATTCAACCTTATAGATCCTAATTTATAGTTCCATTTTCGTTTCTAAAAGTAAAAATAGGCTAAATGATGCGATTTTGAAGCTAAAATTTGCAAGGTATATAATGTTGGTATATAACTATATATCATATCATGAATTTCACTCACTTTTGCAATATTTTAGAGCTACATTAAAGCTTGTATAGAAATTGGATCTGAAAACAATGAAAAAATCGACTTTTTCAATCAATTTTTTGCCTTACTAAGATCGACATTTCAGTGAAATTTATGCCGATTTTTTAATTATTTGGCATTATATTGTTGAAAACAGTAAGATGAAGCAGTTTTTTATTAATAGTTTCTAACTGGATTGAAAATTATTGAAAAAGATAAGTTCATGTTTTATCATAAGAAAAGTGTTCAAAAAGTGCTCAAAACACAGAGAAAATCACTTTTTGGTACAAAATGTTCATTTAATTAGGAACGAATTTTAGTAAAATGTTTTTACGATTTTTGTCTACTTTTCACAATATATTGTACAAAACAATAAATTAAAGCATATTATAGCCTAAAAATAGTAATTCCAGTTATATATTTTGAAAAAAATTGAACCGTATAGATCTAATTTATAGTCGCATTTTCATTTCTAAATGTAAAAATAGGCTAAATGATGCGGTTTTGAAGCTAAAATTTGCAATATTTTATTGCTACATTAAAGTTGTATAAAAACTGGATCCTAAAACATGGAAGAAATCGACATTTTCAATCAATTTTTTGCCTTACTAAGATCGACATTTCAGTTAAATTTTATGTAGATTTTTGAATTTTTTTGGCATTATATTGTTGAAAAGAGTAAGATAAAGCAGTTTTTATAAATAGTTTCTAACTGGATTGAAAATTATTGAAAAAGATAAGTTAATATTTTATCATAAGGAAAGTGCACAAAAAGTGCTCAAAACAAAGAGAAAATCACTTTTTGGTACAACATTTTCATTTCATTAGGAACGAATTTTAGTGAAATTTTTTGACGATTTTTTCTAGTTTTCACAATATATTGTACAAAACAATAAATTAAAGCATATTATAGCCAAATATTAGTAATTCCAGTTAAATTTTTGGAAAAAAAATTCAACCGTATTGATCTTAATTTATAGTTCCATTGTCTTTTCTAAAAGTAAAAATAGGCTAAATGATGCGATTTTGAAGCTAAAATTTGCAAGGTATATAATGTTGGTATATATCATTTCATGAATTTCATCCACTTTTACAATATTTTTTGCTACATTAAAGCTTGTATAAAAATTGGATCTGAAAACAATGAAAAAATCGACTTTTTCAATCAATTTTTTGCCTTACTAAGATCGACATTTCAGTGAAATTTTATGTCGATTTTAAAATTATTTTGGCATTATATTATTGAAAAGAGTAAGATAAAGCAGTTTTTTATAAATAGTTTCTAACTGGATTGAAAATTATTGAAAAAGATAAGTTCATATTTTATCATAAGAGAAGTGCATAAAAAGTGCTCAAAACAAAGAGAAAATCACTTTTGGGTACAAAATTTTCATTTCATTATTAACGAATTTTAGTGAAATTTTTGACGATTTTTTTGTAGTTTTCGCAATATATTGGACAAAACCATAAACTAAAGCATATTATAGCTAAATATTAGTAATTCCAGTTAAATGTATTGAAAAAATTCAACCGTATAGATCCAAATTTATAGCTCCATTTCGTTTCTAAAAGTAAAAAGAGGCTAGATGATGCGATTTTGAAGATAAAATTTGCAAGGTATATAATGTTGGTATATCATATCACGAATTTCATTCACTTTTACAATATTTAGAGCTAAATAAAAGCCTGTATAAAAATTTGATGTTAAAACATGGAAAAAATGGACTTCTTCAATCAATTTTTTGCCTTACTAAGATCGATATTTCAGTGAAATTTTATGTCGATTTAGAATTATTTTGGCATTATATTGTTGAAAAGAGTAAGATAAAGCAGTTTTTTAT